>JAIUZE010001359.1:0-35953 GCA_022085475.1 Heliosperma pusillum | reverse complement strand
CCGGTGTGTTTTTCTTCCATGATATCAAAAGCAATAATACGTTTTTGTAGAAAAAAATCATTATCAATCCAATGGACGGTAACACACATAAATGGATTATTTTGTTTTGAAGTCCATGTGTCACTAGTTAATGCTACTCTACCATCAAAATTAGCAAAATATGCAATCAATTCTTTTTTTGTTCTTTATATTGTTCCATAGTACGATCTTTCAAAGTGTGACGGTTAACATGAGAATAAGACGGTTGTAAAGCAAGCCTATTAAAATTTTCCAAATTTACACTTTCACCATAAGTAAAAGGCAACTCTTCAAGATTAACAAAAGTGGCCATATGATCAATCATATTTTTTTGGGAATAAAAGAAAGGCTTATCTCCGCCGGCTTGTTCACTCATGAAACCGCTTAGTTGAGTTTGAGTTTGGCTACCAACACCACTTGCGGTGATACCATGGTCGTTCCTCAAGTGCCGACTCATACTTCCAAACCCGGTTCCAATGGACCAAGCATAAGATTTCATAATCTTTGTTATGTCACGGCAAACCGTGCATACACAACGAAAATGCCTTGGTTTATTTGGGACGGGCACTTTCTCGTAATATTTCCATACATAGGACACTTTTCCTGATTGTTTACTTCCACCCGCTTCTTCTTCTTCTTCTCCTTGTTCAACTTCTTCATTACGGTTAGAACCTACAATAAATTAAAATAATATAATTAGATATGTGAAATTGTGAATCAAAAAAAAATGGTAGTAAAATAAATAATAACACTAATTAAAAATCGAAATTGAAATATAATAATAACACTAATTGAAAAAAAAATTTATTACCCTCTTGAGACGCAAACATGGCTTCAAATTCTTCCGGAGTATAATCTCTTCCCTCTTCCATTTTTTATATAATTATAATTTGTATATTTTTATATAATAGTAAGTATTAAAATTATATTGTAACTATTATAAAAACTTGAAAATTGATATATGTAAAAATGTAGAATAGAATAGATAGAGAAGTGAGAAAGTGTGAGGATTAGTGTTAGAATTATGGGGTATTTATAGGAAATTAAGTAGGGAAAAAACAAAAAAAAAAATTAAAAAAATAATGAAAATTGGCATATAGCCGTTGGTCCAACGGCTCTTTGGGTGGGGCGGGCCAAGGGCGGGCCGGGCCGGGCCGGCCAGGAGGGCGGGCTGGGGAGCGGGCTGGAGAGCGGGCCGGGCTTATAATCATGGACCCGGGCCCGGCCAGGGGGGAGGGGCGGGCTGGAACGGGCCTGGCAACGGGCCGGGCCGGGCCTGGTCATAGTAGCCCGATGGCCGGGGCGGGCCGGGCCGGGCCGGGCTGACCCGCCCTTTTCCCCATGTCCTTATCTATTGTATACATTTTGGCCCGATGACCAATAATTGTTTTATCGTGTTTATTTTTTTGGAACTGTTCGCGTCTAGTGTAATTAATCTAGGAGACTTCATTCTTCTTGTGACTAGAACATGTGCTGATGAAAAAACGAAACGAACATTTTTAGTGGTGATATACGTGAAGTGTCATGCATGCTTAATACTCCGTAATCCGTACTACTAGAATTCAATATTTATCAAGAACCCTCTAAAACATGCATTTAACACTCAGTTGGTCTTGCTTCAGACGGACCATTTTGGTCTGAAGCAATAAGACGGGATTTTGTAACCACTTTACAGTTAGATGTAACCACTATTGAAAACAAGTTGATATAAGCTGTGGTTACATTTTATCAAAAAGTGGCAACATAATCCCTTCTTATTTTTCAGACGGAATTAGTCCGTCTGAAATAATAATTTGTGTTTAACAATTTGTTTCTCCGGCTAAAGAGTCAAATTGGTAACGTCTCATCACTATTTTGCCTTCACGCTTAGAAAGACCCACAACGAATCTGTTTGCCAAAAATGTGATGTGCCAAACCAACCACCCTCTGCTCATGCGTCCATGATCTGGTCCTACTACAAAACGTATCATTAAACACAAATTCTTATTTCAGACCGAGGTATCCGTCTTAAACTTAAGACGGATACCATATTCTCTCACAAAATACCCATCAAGGGTGAGTGGAAAGCACATGGGGGGAGCCCACCTTGTCCCCTCTACCCATTTCCTCTCACAAAATACCCGTTGTAAGATCCGACCCGTCTTAAGCAAGACCTACTGATCATTAAAGCCAGTTTAACGTTTGATTAAGACTTGGTTTATCTTCTTAAGCCCATTCCAGTTGGTCTACTATTGAAGCGGGCTTGGTCATAAAAATATATTAAAATAACGGGTAAAAGACAATAAAAATAGGCCCGCAAAAATTAATGGGCATGTATGGATTAAGAGCATTGTCGATGGGCCGCCCCGTTAGGCCTGCTAAGAAATTTATTGTAACACCCCTATCCACCAAAGTATCTTATAAGACCCCCTTAGCACATGAGAGGGCTACTATCTCGGTTGCCCGAGGTAGTACATATCAAAACAAGCAATAAAGAAACAATACTTTATTTAGTAAATAGTTCAACTCAAATACATGTCCTCAAAGCAGACGTCTGACCAATAATCCAAAGTTCACAATATTAAAGTAGAAGAAACTAAACAATGTTCATGACTCCAACTACTCGGTGGAAGCTAAGACATGACGCAATGATCTCATCCTCGCTCCAACGAAGCTCTGTCGATTACCTGCGATCACCTGCTCACCATCCCCCAATGGATCACAACAGTTTTGTAAAACAGTAAAGGGGTCAGCATTCGCATATACCGACCAACGTACAAGATAGGCACAAGGGAAAGAGAAACCAGAGGGTCACTGCAGCGGACACCTCAGTAGACTCGGGTTACCATCCCTGCTCTACAAAACCATAAATTGACCCTGGACCGCAGCCATAGGCGTCGAAAGCCCCTCTCACCGCAGCGAGAGAACCCGGAACATTAATGTGCACATCCCCACGTAGCGAGATAACTACGGGGGCGAACTCGGGGTGTGATCTGTCTCCCAACGGAATCACCAAACCAGTAACTATAATAACATCTCCAAACACTAAACCCGAACTCCATCAACACCATCATCAATCACATACCAAGAATCATATAAACTCATAATATCTATTAGCATAAACAATTACTGAGTAGGGAAACCCTACCTTACTGAAAATCCGCAATAGTCAAACAAGCAATCAGAAGCGTTCCTTTATGAAGTCCCCTCCTAAACAATCAATATTCATACAATCAATAACAATCTTTCCCTTTCCCCCAATCCAATTAGGGTTACAATACTATGTAAACAATTCACAAACATGAATACTTACCAAAGCAATCAAGCAAAGCAGTGAAAGATCGGATCCGGCACGAGATGATCAAAGGTGTTCTTGAGGAATTAGAGAGAGTTTGAGAGACTAGGGTTTGTAATTATGAAAGAATAAACTGAATTATGAACCATTAATAACCCATCCGACTTAATCCCGAAATCCGTCGTACTCGGTCGAGTGCAGCATGTACTCGGTCGAGTACAACTTACTCGGTCGAGTGTTGATCTCACTCGGCCGAGTACGCAAGAACAGAATATTGTTCCAAACATCATCCAACTCTACTCGGTCGAGTAGCCTCTACTCGGTCGAGTGCACAACCCACTCGGTCGAGTAAGCACTACTCGACCGAGTCCCCAACACATAGAAATACAGAGTATTACATTTATTTTCCTATTTTTATCTACATAACTTGAATAACAATAAAATAAAAAATTGTATCACTATAAAATAAGTATTTTTTACGTAAAATTAAGCAAAACAAAGTCGAAACAAAAAAAAAAGTCCACAAACCTACTTTATTCTTGGTGGTAAGTAGTTTTATTTAGGTTAACAACCTGTTTTTTGTTAGAAATTTGAGCCCACGAGCCCGCGGGTAGGACCGCTTATTTTGTGCCGGCGGGCATGGACGATTATACTAGGCTTGCTATAATTGTCATGGGTAGCAAAATTATGCCCGTCGGACAGTATTTTCAAGCGTAGGCTCGTCCATGTCTGGCCCAAAGCCACTAATGATCACCTCTACACAATACCCATACTTTATCTTATTTTAATCACTTTACACCACAACAATACTTATTTTAATCACTTCACCCAACAATACCTTCTCTCTCTCCAATCACCTTTCTCCACCACAATAATTTACCTTATTTAATTAAAACCCTAAATTTTTGTGCCACCCATGAATGAGAAAAGTTATCGAGAATAAGAGGGAGTATATTTGAATGAATTACCCAAATTGAGAAAATTAGTAAACATAATCTATGATGTATGTGAATTATATTAAAATTAGTAAAAAAAATAGCAAATTTATTTTAAAAGTTATGTTAATACATTAAATAAATACTTTTTAAATATTTATAACTATTTTAGTGTATAATGAGCTTATATATAAAATGATTTAGTGATATAATTTAAGTTGAAAAGATAAATTGAGTTGAATTTCACTTTTTGAGAAAATTATGGGACCCAATTACTAATTTGTAACTTATGTGGCTTAATTTCACAATTGTCCAAAGTTAAAGGGGTTAGTCACTACTTTCGCGATACTCTTAGTTAGGTTTTTCGAAATTTAACTAGTTTAATTGAAAAGACAAACTTGTTTTTTTTTTCGAATTTTTTTTTTGCCTTTTGAGATATACCCCTTTTTTTTGGATTTTTGAATACTTGATTAAAGTGACTTTTTTTTTCTTTGTCTTTTGTCACTCAGAGGTAAATGTGTGATAATGAGCAAAAATGAATCTTTTTTCTTTTCTTTTTGTATTTTCTTGGATTCATTTTTTTGGAGGGTTTTTTGTAGATTTGACCTTTTCGAGATTTGAGGAGGTGCCGAGTTTGGGATTTTTTTATTGTTTTTGTGGGAGAATCTCACCAAGTAAGATCGGTCACCATGGAACAAGATGAACAAAAGAAACGTTACACCATGAGATGAACAAAGGTGCTCTAAATGAACACACCCTAAAACATTAATAAGAAAAAGATTAATTGATACATAATACTTAAATGAAACAAAATGTAACACCCGCAAATGTACCCTATTTTTATAGTAAAAATATTATACGGATACTTTTCAGCGAAATTTAGTTTTAGTCTAGAATTAAATTTCCCGTGTCTAGTTTAGAATTTCCGAGTTCGTTTTCGGACTTTACGCGAGATTCCGAGTAAGTTACGTCTTATGGCGTTTATGGGCTTTTTCCATGATTTTTCCACTTACTCCCTTACACTACCCTTAAACCCTAAACTCCCTCATTCAACACACTCCTTCTTCTTCACCAAGTAAACACCCAAAAACCTAAGTTCCATATTTGATCAAGTTTAATATCGACTCTACTCCTTCATTACTTGCTCAAATTCGCTAGTTTCCGTCTTAATCTTTCCCTCTCATCGTCCTCTATCTTAATTGGTAATAAAATTACCGTCTTTCTCACTTTTCAATTTATCTGTCTTTCTCAAAGGTGAATTATATTCATCTTTTGTTGTCTAATTGTAGGTGGAAACCTTCAAGACCTCGACAAAGACTACTACTTAGTAGAGGAGGACCTAGACGAGGATTGAAGACGCAAAAAGGTAACGGTGAAGGGTTACTCGATATCTTTACGTGTTTTTAATGTGTTTTTAATGTTAGTAAACGTATTTAAGATAGGATGATTAGTTCTAGGATTGGTGTTGTTGATAATGGTTGTTGTTAGTTGATAATTGTTGATGAGTATTGAAGATTGATGATGATAGTTGAGTTTTATTGATGTTTATTGTGGTTGAGTAATGATTTTCGTGCATTTAATGTCCCAGCCGGCCGACCGGCTGCCGGTTAGCTTACCGGCTGGGAGTTGGCTGTTGTTTTATTGTTGTTACGTAAAAATTTTGGTATGAAATATGTCTCAGCCGGCCGACCGGCTGAGACACAACTCAATTCTTCCTTCATTTTCTCAAGTGTCTTATGATCCAGCCGGGTAGCCGGCAGCCGGTCCCCTTGACCGGTTGAGACACGCTGCATTTTCACTTGTTTTCAAATGATACATTGGTGCCAGCCGGCAGCCGGTCCCCTTGACCGGCTGGCACACGCTGACTTCCTCTTCACTTTTCTTTCTTATATTTTCATTATTAATAGTTCGCATGGTTCGTTTATCGTATAAATTTACGTAATGACTTTAAATATTCATGTTTAGAATATATGATATTCCATTCGCTTGTATCGCATGTTTTGTGACGGTTTTTGACATATCCCACTTTGAGTCGGTTTTACACATGTTATGGTTTGAGCACTAATTGTTATGTGCTATGTACTCTCATTCCTTTGGCTACCTCTTCGTACGTAAGGCAGGAATGTCGGAACGAGGAGTGTATCCTTACTGCTTAATTGCATGTGTTAGTGGGCATATGACGTCGTTGTTGGGAGGCGAACGCTTTGCGTTGATCGACCCGGGCGTCAAATGTTGTATACTTGTGAGGTGGTGTCATTGCATGTAGCGTACCGCTTGTTATGATGCTTGTGCTTTTTTCCGCCTCTTTCGTGAAGGTTGACCGAATTTGGGGTACTCGGCTTCTATGTATGACCGAGTCTTGGATGCGAAATGTTTATCGCATGTCGAATCGGAAAATGTGATTCCGAGAGTCGTGCCAGATTTAGACTAGGACCGTATTATGATCGTCGTTCTACCAGAAGGAAATTAGTCTACATATACGAAATGTTTGAATCGTGTATGCGTTCAGGGAAATGTTTATCCCGTGGATGCGATTTTAATCATACTTGCCATGTACACGGTGCTAGTGCGTGTCATTTACCGTGAGAGATGTTGTCAATGTATTTGTACGTTTGGATGGATGATTATATGATTTATTATTTGTGATCGTTGGATGACTTGGCATGGTTTGTTTGTCGAGTCTCAATCTTATCAAGCTTATGCCGCTAACGGTGAGATGCAAGCCCTAGTGAGTGTATGGTTGCCTAAGTGTGTCTTTCCCGATTCTATCTATAATATGATGGTTACTGATTTGTACCTCATTCACCTATATCTTTATATATATTGAATTGCATATTTATCCTTCTCGTATTTCACATGTATATTTATATATGCATGCTTCTACTTTTGTATTTCCGTTTAAGTTCGTTATTTGTGATATGGCTGGGAGAACCCGGAGTTACTCCCCACTGACTGTAGCGTTCATGTTTTTCATGAATGAACAGGTTGCTTGCTTGGATGGATTTTTCTTGTTGTATTTTGGGTTCGGGTGTGAGCTAGCGGGCGTTGGCCTGGATGATTCACCTCTAGACGTTGTTTAGCTAGTTGCTTATAACCTTGATATTTGATAACATTTTGAGAGATTTCGTCTCTTTGTAGTACATTCTATTTTAGTTTGTATATATTTTACATTCCTCGTATTTTTATGTTAGCATGTAAATAGTTTTAAAAACACCGTATTTTCCGCTATATTAATCACATGCTTGTATGTTTTATTTCCGCATTCGCGAGGGTTGTCACACAAAAAGTTTCTCCAAACCATTCTCTTCATTTGAGTTGGAAACTAGAAAGTCGACTAACTTATTAGGAAATGTAAAACTTATTTTTGGGTTTTTGAAAGTTTTTCAATTTCTTACAATTTTTCAAAATATAAGCATAGGAAAATACTAGTAAAGCAAAAACAAAGTGCTACTAAGACAAGAAATATAAACTAAACTACACAAAACAAGACAACAAGACACCACAAAAGGTAACCAACACTCCAACTTCACAACAAAATAAACACCACCAACATCAATCCAAAATCCAACAACAACTCCATCTAACCAACAATACAAATCCTCCCCACTTAAATTTGACACTATCCAAGAATTAGGGAGCGCAAAAAGAGAAGGAGGGTGAATGATATTACCGTCTCAAGCTCAACCCTTGGTCAAGTGAAGTGATCTTTGATTCTTTCACATTAACCTGTAACCTTCTTGTTGGTCCTTGAAGTTCACAAAAAAAGGTATCTACACACACTAAAATAAAACAAACAGAAGAAATCAAGGAAATATATACAACCAACACATAAAACAAGTGAGTTATTTAAGAATTCCTTCACCGATTTCATTAGCTTGTCAAATGAACTATACCAATCTTCAACAAAGTGGTCATATACAATGATGGTAAACAAAAATAAATAATAAAATGTATAAGGGGCAAGGAGGATCACAAGCATGTCATACTCACCTCTCGCCCAACCACTTTGCTTAAAAGGCTCAAGAGGAAAGTCAAGATCGTTCAAACCATCCGAAACACCATTTTCATCCCTCACACTTTTTGCATTAATGGTTATTATCTCTCCATCATCAAGTCTCTCAATCATGAAATCATCTAGGCACAAATCAACCACTTTCTAAGTATCATCACAATCACATTCAATAATCATGGGGTTCAAGGGAAGAGGTAAGAGAAATGAGGCATAAAGAATCGGTGGATATAAGGAGTTCATCCTCACCATAAATGTCCCACCTTATGATCCACATAAAATAATATCCCCTCAAATTCACATAAACCAAGGCAACTTGGTTCACTCAACTACACATTATCATCAATGTTGAAACTTTCCAACTCACAAACAGCAAAGAAGGGTGTTGGTTGGAATAAAGAGAGTGAAGGTGGTTTAAAGGAAGAGTCATATCATCATTCATCATATTGTCATATATGGGTGGTAGAAAAATCTCCTTGGGCACCAAACTTTCATCCCTTCACATTCCTCATCATAAGGCTCATTTATGATTGCATACTCGTCCCAATGATTTTTTTTACCACCAACCACATGATCAACACAATTTTCATTATCAAGATTCATATCAAATGTTATATGTTCAAGCTCATTCAATTACATCTCATTCAAATCATCATTAGAAAGAGAATAATGTGCATTATACAAACATGAATAATCATCAAACCTCATAAACTCAAACTTACTTTTTTCATTTATAGGTGTGAGTTGCGGTTTAAGAGGTAAGGTTGGATAACAATCAAAGTATGACACATTTTCATTAGAAGGAGACATAATATTGACATCATACGTTACATTCATATTTGAATGAGAAGAGAAATAAGCATGTGAAGGGCAAATTTGAGAACTATGTCTTACATCACAACATGTTTCACAAGTAGATGAGAACGCACCTATATCACACAAATCATTAAGGAGGAGGGGAGCATGATGATATTGAACATCAATTTCATTCAAGGAATCGACGTTAGAGTTTAAGGAAATCTTAACACTGTCACCATTATCATTGGGGGAGAGGTCGGGTGTTCTAATTTTATCAAGCACAAATTTTTCATCATAATCCATGTTAAGAGGACTACAAGTCTCACCCACATACTCCACATCATAAGGCTCATCAACAACCTCAAACTCCTCATTTCTTTGATCACTATACAAGGGAGGTAAATGGTAATTTCATGACTTTCAAGGGTCAACAACTCAATAAGGTCCAATTTTTCATCAATAAACTTAGAAGCAAAGTTTCCTTCACCATATAAGTAAAAAAATGCCTAGTATGGTCATTTATGCCGTTGACGACGATTAAACACAATGCCTCTTTACTAAAGTATTCTCCAAGTGTCGAGATATTTTTTAAACCTCGTCATGTAATTTCCAAATTGTTCATCCTTCCCATGAGGAAATGAGAGAACAACCCTCGAAGGGCTTCTACCAACAATACACCCAACATTTTCATCAAAAACGCAATCCTTATATTCATCAATAACACCTCCACCCACCCAATTGACCTCACTAACCTCACTAAAAAAACCGCTAGGTTCAAGGTGTAGATACCTCAGTTCTACACCTTCCACCAATCACTCAATGATGATTGGGCCGCATGTTTGATACGAGGAACGATTTATGACAGCTCGTAAGTTTATCGTCAAGTGATAGCTTAAACACTTGTGTCCACCCCTAGGTCGTCATCTATGCGCCGGTACGGTCGTTTTGACAGTCATTAGAGTTCATTTGGAGTTTGGGTCAAAAACCGCTTCATTATCTATAAACCGTTTTAAAACTCCGAGTCGGAACACTCTAAAATATTTTGATTACTTTATATTTCAGATTCTATCTTTTTAATAAAATTATATCGTATTATCTTTTAAAATGGAAGTATAGATCAACCACAATTTCGTAATAGAAATGTGGAAATCTTCCTTCTATAGCAGGAAACCTCTGGGAAATGACGCAACAGGTGCTGCGCCTCTTCGAAGGATCGCAGTTCTGCTGCGCCTCTTCCCCAGCATGTTCCTTTCCAATGTTTGAGTTGTTCTACGACTCTTCCACATTTTCTACTATAAAAGGATAGGCCCGTTCTCGAAGAAACGTAGAAGCATTTGCGCCTTCTAGAAGAAACACAGCACCTACTGCGCCTCTTCTTGAGGCTGCCTGCTCCTGCTCTTCTTCCTCTGGTTTCTACGCCTTTTGTTTTCTTTTTCTTATTTTAATCTTTTAAATCATATTTATCTTTCATTAAGTCATTTGTTCTTGACTTAGATTCTTAATAGTCAATATAACTGGGTTTTAGTCTTTTAAGTCAAATTTGGGTTTTACAGATTCGATTAATTCATATCAAGTATTTAAGATTCGTTATTGATAAAATTAGTCTTGTAGTTTAATATGTTAAATCCCTTTTACTCGAGTTTTAGATCGATAATTATTCACAAAAACTAACGAACATTAAATGATTACGATTCTGGCTTCACGGCCAGAACCCAACTCAAGAATAGACGCAACAGGTGATGCGCCTCTTCTAGAGGGCGCACATGATGCTGCGCCTGTTCTGGGTTGGTTTCTGTCTCTAAACTTCCTTTCTCGCTTCGACGTAGTTTAATCATGTAATTAATCGACTACTAATCATAATATCACCCTTAATATGTCCTTCTAATCTTATAATATTTTCTCTTTTCCTCAAACATCCATTTTGAATATATTCCTAACATATATCCCGTATTCATTGTAATCAATTGTATTATTTATTTATAGTTTTATTTAATCATTGTATTGTATGATTTTCTACCTTTCTTTCATGAGTAATTCAATCCTAATCCCAATTTCGACATAATTGAGTGTTAATTACATGTTCAGCGACATAGTCTTATTCACATGCTAGGATTAAAACGTGTATGTTGCAGTGCATGCATATAACCAATGACATATCGAGTACGAACGATTTCCCTAATCATTAGTAGAGGCCGCTATCGAGGCGGGCAGGATTAGGTGTTCGATTAAAGAACTTCCTAATACGACCCTCACCTCTTACTCCAGATCTCTGTGAACATCCGTGTTCATTGGCATCCACGGGAGTCATTCTAGACATAGAATGCTAGGGTAACGAGTTCTTACTGTTCATGTCATTACTTTGTGTCTTGACATGGCATAAAGTACTCGAACGGTTCCAATTTCCCATAAAAATTGGTGGCGACTCCACAAATGCGTATCACTACGCTTGTCCCTTGTTTCTATCCCTTGTGCGCCCCTCTGTGGTTCCCCGTGTACCACAGTTCGGCAAGGATCCAAAATTCGTGTATCACAGTTTGGCGACTCCGCTGGGGAACATACACTTACGTGTTACCTAGGGTGAAACTTGAACAACGCTAGGGAATAGTTTGTATGAGAAAGTTATCGATTTTCATTACTCGACCTTCTTAGGTCTTTTTATTCGGCCTTCCTAGGCTCAACCCAACCTATTTCGAGCAATCGTCCAGTCCGGACGGTCCCAATTATTATGTGGACCTAAGGATGGATAGCGATTGACGTCAACTATACCGCACATACTCATATTAGTATCAAGAGCTTTTACTACTCGAGGAAATGGACTAGGAACCGACCTTACTCATTTTTGGCGCGAACCTCTCCACAGATCCTGGGTTTGATTTCTTGGTATGGCAACCCACCTTTTAAGCCAAAACCTTCTAAATGCACTCATCATATCGTTATAATGCCTGTATAAATGTGTATAACCCTTACATGATCACCATTTTGTAAATAAACCATGACAAACTTTTCAAAACAAAATCCTTTTCAAAACTGTAAAACATTTTCAAATGTGGCATAAAGTAGCGCAAAACGATTCGAAACTCTGCCCAAATATTTAGTCAAAATAGTCTTTGAGTCATCACTCCTACAACCACACTACGATTGTCTAGGACAAATATTTCAAAACTAGTCATTTTCAAAACTCACTTAGCACAGTGGCATACACCCACTTTACAAGTCGAGTCATTCTCGAATTCGAGTCATCACTCCTACAACCACACTATGGATGGTTGTCTAGGACAAACATTTCAAAACTAGTCATTTTCAAAACTCACTTAGCACAGTGACACACACCCACTTTAGAAGTCGAGTCATTCTCCAATTCGAGTCATCACTCCTAGAACCACACTAAGGTTGTCTAGGACAAACATTTCAAAATTAGGCATTTTCAAAACTCACTTAAACACAGTGACACACTCTCACTTCACATTTGAGTAAGTGTGTTAGAATGGTCGATCGTGTTTTGATCCGTCTTCGGTCTCTTACCTCATTTTCCAAGATGAAGGAAACTAGTCAAGCAAGTGTTCATCAACCCAAGCAAAATGGTAATGATCTAGTCCTAGCTGCGCTCATCCGTCTCCAAACAAGTTAGGACCAAGCTTATGCTCGCCTCAATGCCATTGAAGGCCGAATTGTTGCCATAGAAACTACGCTTCCTCCTACAGACATTCCTGATGTTAATGTGCATGATAACCTTCCACCCTCTGTGGGACAACAAGAAGTCAAACCCCCACCAGTTCTTACTGAAGCTGAAAAGCGACTCCAATACTTGGAGGAGCAACTAATGTACCTCAAGGGAGATGACATCTACATGGAGAATAATCGCAAATATGAAGCAGTAAATACCCAATTGCCAACCAACTTCAACATGACTGACATCCCAAAGTTCAAGGGGCATGAGAACCCTTTGAATCACATTCATGCCTGCTTCAAAGATTACTTGTCTATCAAAGGCATCAAACCCGAGATGTTCCTAAGGATCTTTCCTTCATCTCTCGACATCATTCCTGAGCAGTGGTTCTATTCTCTGGAACATAAGAAAATTCCAACCTGGGATGATGCCGCAATTGAGTTCGCCAAGCAATACGTAGACAACGCCGAGATTCAAGTAAATATGCGTACTCTAGAGGTTCTTACCCAAAATGAGAAAGAAGGTTTAACCGATTTCCTAAGTAGGTGGTGGAAGACTAGCACACAGCTTGTCGAACGTCCAGATGAAGCCACTCTTGTGGAAACGTTCGTGGACAATTTCAGACCCGTTTATGCAAACCATCTGAGATACCAAAACATAAAGTCTTTCAAAGACTTAATTGTGCTAGGAACAAGAATTGAGGATGACATCTAAAAGGAGCTATTTGTCTTTACTATATTAGCATTTGTTAATAAATAGGACCATCCTAGTTCTCTTTGAGTTGCCAAAAAACAGAAAAGAAAAAGAGCACATGTACTTTTTATTAGTCACTTGTTCTACTCTTTACCCTTAACTAATAGAATAGACTCAAAATACTTTAGGTCGTATCTCTTTAGTGTAGATCACTCGACTTCTTAGAATAAGCCTTAACAAGGGCGTGCATTTACCATCTTTTCCATATCTTGTGGTGTGAAAATTCCTTGATCGTCGTGTCTCTAGGTGACCTCTAGGTTTGGATACTCCATTTTTCAACCTGATTCGTCAATTTCTATATGACTGCCAAATAAAGACAAATTACATGCTATGCCAAACGATTCAATACCCTTGCCATGGGTGCTATCAAACTAGGTCACCCGAGGGTCAAATCAAAATTTTTAGTGCAATCGTGCCGAAAACTATCATAAAAAACAGTCCAACAACGACTTTCAAATCAAAAACAGTCCAACGACGACTATCAAATCAAAAAACAGTCCAACGACTTCAAATCAAAAACAGTCCAACAACAACTATCAAATCAAAAACAGTCCAACAACGACTATCAAATCAAAAACAGTCCAACAACGACTTCAAATCAAAAACAGTCCAACAACAACTATCAAATCAAAAACACTCCAACAACGATTATTAAATCAAAAACAGTCCAACGAACACTTAAAATAAAAAAAACCTCTTCAGGCAAAAATTACAAACAAAACAAAATCTCTCAAATAGTCATCTTGTCACATATTTCAGACGAATTAATTCGCAGTTAACATGTCTCCATACCCTTTGGGACGATCCTTTCATTCATTTAGATGAGTGAGAGTGATACACAGGTCTCCAGTGTCTTCTAACACCATTAGAACCTTTCACTTCATTCCGTTTCTTATCACCCTTGTTTAGCATCTAAGAATTCGATGGCTGTACACCAAGCTTATACGGTTACAAAAGTATTTTGTTTCTATAATATTAGTTTTGCGTAATTCGTCGAGCTTGTTACTATAAAGAGGGCAAAACTCATTCAAATTCTCTAGCAAACGAGAAAAAAAAACGCGCCTCGCATAACCTACGTGCCGCTCGTGCGACACGAAAGAAAACCGACCCCTAGCTAGTTAAAATAATTGTCTCTATGCTTTTGCATTTTGACATTAGGCTCTCCTCAATGTCATCAAATAAACTGAATTCTAAAGTTCATTACATGCTCTCGCTTCGAACGATTATTCTTTTACATTTTCGGAGTACGCACAGGGTTTGATTTCATTTTTCTAAATGAATACGTAGGCAATCCTTCACAGGATTCAACCCATCATTATTTTAAATGTAAATAGAAGGAAATTTGCATTTGCATTTCAAATTCGATAAGAATAATAAAGGAAAATCTCGCCAGTTTCTTAATTAACTTCATCTAATTCTTGTCGGGTTCGCTTTTCAAGACGGAAGACGACATGGCCGCCAAATGAGCACACTTATTCATTTTCTTTTTTAGAGTAATCATTTCACTCCTCTGGTCATTTCAAACATTTATACATGTCTGGTCGTTTCAAACATTTATACATGTCTGGTCATCTCAAACATTTATACATGTCTGGTCATTTCAAACACTTACACATGTCTGGTCATTTCAACACTTAGACATTTTCTTTAAATTCGTTTTTAAGGGGATAGCCCATTTTGCACCAGTTTAGGCCACCAATATGCTACATGTAAATTATGTGATTGCTATGTGATTTTCGGCAGGATGACGGCCGAAATCGTCGTCTACCAAACCTGTTTTTACTAACCTGCAGGAAAATAAAATACCGAACAACAGAGGCACTCAAAAGAAGCATGTATATCAAACTAGGGGCTCTCGCCCAAAACAAAGTCCAAAAAACCAAAGCTGGGGGCTTTCGCCCGAGACAAAGTCAACATATACAAAAACAAGTCAAAATGTACAAGTTAACGGCAAAACGAAGGACAGCTAAGCCTCATCGCCACCCAGCATGGCTACAGTCGCCTCAAGAGCAGCTATCTAAGCATCCCTGGCCTAGAACTCCCTCAACAGACGAGCCATCTCCTCCCGGGACTCCGCCAGCTCCCGCTCCCAGTCTCTCTGTGAAGAAGTGCCTCATTTCAATCACTTCATTTCAAAATACATGAAGATACAATAAAGGGAATGAGAGGTTCATACATGTCGATCCCGACCACCTAAGAGCGCCTCGATGGCCGTAGTCCCAGTAGGTTGGCCACCCTTCACGATGCCACCTGCCGAGACGGTGCCACCTATATTCAAATAATGGTCAAATCAAACGCATTCATATACAACAAAAAAACAAACACCTCGAGGTAAGTTGGGGGCTTGACCCCTGCCACCTCGATCTTCAGCAAAGATCAAATGACTCTTTAGTTGACGATCGTTCGTCACTTCTCAAATTAATTCAATTCAAAAAAAAAAGAAGACAAACACCTCAAGGTAAGCTGGGGGCTTGACGTCTGCCACCTCGATTGCACATCTCAAATAACTCTTTAATTGACGATCATTCGTAATTTGTCAAACTAATTCAAAACAAACACCTCGAGGTAAGCTGGGGGCTTGGCGCCTGCCGCCTCAATCTCGAATCAATTCAAAAAAAAAACTCTTCAATTGAGGATCATTTTTCACTTTTCAAATCAATCAAAAAAAATACTCTTCAACTGACGATCGTTTGTCACTTTTCAAATCAATTCAAAAAACACAAGAAACAAGCAATGCGGACACCCACCTTTCGGACATACAATCCGTGGGCCCGTCTTTTATTACTAGAATTTCGCTCGCCACAAGCGAGCAGATCCCCAGAATGATTCTATCCTGACAGAGTCATCTGTAAACCCGCACCTTGACAGGCTTCAAAACCGTCACGTGATGTTATCATCACAGCTGGACCCACCATTCAGACACACAATCCGTGGGCCCATCTTTTATTACCAATATTTTGCTTCCCACAACCGAGCAGATTCCTCTGGAATGATTCGGTCCTGACAGAGTCTTTCGTGTACCCTCGCCTCGACAGGCTTCAAAACCGTCACATGACGTTATCATCCCAGCAGGGACCCACCTTTCGGACATACAATCCGTGGGCCCTTATTCTATCGCCTTAATTTTGCTCGCCACAACCGAGAAGATTCCCCGAAAAGATTCGATCCTGAAAGAGTCTTCCTTATATCAAGTTTCGCAAATTCCTTTCAATATTATGTTTCCCCAACGAGAGTTTGCCTGAGGAAAGAGACATGCATATTCTCACATATGACGGTCGGCGAGCCTCACGACGCACCTTTTTCCAATGGCTGGTGAGCCTCACGTCGGACCCACTTGACGGCTGGCGAGCCTCACGACGCACACTATTGAAACGGCTGGCGAGCCTCACGACGCAATCCCATTCGACGGCTTGCGAGTCTCACATCGCACCTCATTCCAAATAAGAAGATACCTCAGGTATGACTCCTTCTCATGGTTAGCGAGCTTTTATACGTTTTCTAATGGACTTAAAACGACCTTCCCCAATGGTCGACAGACTTTAAAATATTTCCGTGGTTCAGACCCCTTGAAACGCCTAGCGTCGCCAAAGTCGTCTAGTTGTAATCTTCGATTGACCTGATGGCTATACTTTCACTTTTGCCTTGTCCAAGCCTCAGTCAAAGTTGGTGCTCTGTAAATACCTATGTTCTACACCTTCCGCCAAACACCAAGTGATGATTGGGCCGCATTTTTTATACGCGAAATGATTTATGACAGTTCGTTAGTTTATTGTCAAGTGATAGCTCAAACACTTGTGTCTACCCCTTGGTCGTCATCTACGCGCCGGTACGGTCGTTTTGACAGTCATTAGAGTTCATTTAGAGTCCGGGTCGAAAACCGCTTTATTTTCTATAAATCGTTTTAAAAGTCGGAACACTCTGAAATAATTTGATTATTTTATATTTCAAATTCTATCTTTTTAATAAAATTATCTCGTATTATCTTTTAAAATGGAAGTATAAATCAATCACAATTACGTAATAGAAACGTGCAAATCTTCCATCTTTAGCAGGAAACCTCTGGGCAAATAACGCAGCAGGTGTTGCGCCTCTTTGAAGGTTTGCACCTGCTGCGCCTCTTCTCCAGCCTGTTCCTTTCCAAATTTTGAGTTGTTCTATGACTCTTCCACATTTTTTATTATAAAAGGAGAGGTTTGTTCTCACATTTAAGGCACGCGATTGTTCCGCCCCTTCTCTTCTTCTCTCTTTGCTTTCTAGACCTTGCTCGAAGCTATCGAAATCTACGTGCTTGATCAATCGACGACGTAAGATCATATCCTTCTGGGTACCTTTCACGTTTGTATTTGACTGACCAATATGACCAACTACACATTAATAAATCTAATCAATTTTAGTCATTTAACGAGGGCATTTTCAACATACATTCGAGTCGAGATGTCGCTAAAAAGTTACTTTAGTTCATATCTCGTTTCGTCAATATATAAGTCTGAGTGTGTTAAATCCCATCTTTTGTTTATTTTGTATTATTTATTTATTCATTTAATGGAAGATATATGTCAGAATAAGTCAAAAATCGATTTAAAGTCAAAACCTTTTCAGTAGTCATCAGACGTCGAGAAGAAACACAGATGTATCTGCGCCTTCTAGAAGGAACGCAGCATCTGCTGCGCCTCTTCCTGAGGCTGCCTACTCCTGCTCTTCTTCTTCTTCCTTTGGTTTCTACGTCTTTTGTTTTCCTTTTCTTATTTTAATCTTTTAAATCATATTTATCTTTCATTAAGTCATTTGTTCTTGACTTAGATTCTTAATAGTCAATATAACTGGGTTTTAGTCTTTTAAGTCAAATTTGGGTTTTACAGATTCGATTAATTCATATCAAGTATTTAAGATTCGTTATTGATAAAATTAGTCTTGTAGTTTAATATGTTAAATCCCTTTTACTCGAGTTTTAGATCGATAATTATTCAGAAATACTAACGAACATTAAATGATTACGATTCTGGCTTCACGGCCAGAACCCAACTCAAGAATAGACGCAACAGGTGATGCGCCTCTTCCAGAGGGCGCACATGATGCTGCGCCTGTTCTGGGTTGGTTTCTGTCTCTAAACTTCCTTTCTCGCTTCGACGTAGTTTAATCATGTAATTAATCGACTACTAATCATAATATCACCCTTAATATGTCCTTCTAATCTTATAATATTTTCTCTTTTCCTCAAACATCCATTTTGAATATATTCCTAACATATATCCTGTATTCATTGTAATCAATTGTATTATTTATTTATAGTTTTATTTAATCATTGTATTGTATGATTTTCTACCTTTCTTTCATGAGTAATTCAATCCTAATCCCAATTTCGACATAATTGAGTGTTAATTACATGTTCAGCGACATAGTCTTATTCACATGCTAGGATTAAAACGTGTATGTTGCAGTGCATGCATATAACCAATGACATATCGAGTACGAACGATTTCCCTAATCATTAGTAGAGGCCGCTATCGAGGCGGGCGGGATTATGTGTTCAATTAAAGAACTTCCTAATACGTACCCTCACCCCTTACTCCAGATCTCTGTGAAAATCCGTGTTCATTGACATCCACGAGAGTCATTCTAGACATAGAATGCTAAGGGTAACGAGTTCTTAGTGTTCATGTCATTACTTTGTGTCTTGACATGGCATAAAGTATTCGAACGACTCCAATTTTACTTAAAAATTGGTGGCGACTTCACAAATGCGTATCACTACGCTTGTCCCTTGTTTCCATTTCGTATGCGCCCTTCCGTGGTTCCCCGTGTACAATAGTTTGGCAAGGAGCCACAATCGTGTATCACACAAGGGTGTCATTAGTAAAGGTCACATTTTTTCATCTAGGGGGTCATTCAATTGGCAATCACACAAATAGGTATCAAAATTATTTAGTGATTTACGCAATTAAGATTCAAGATCAAGTGTAGCACAAGCGATCAAAGAAGGGTCATCGTAAGATAACTGTTGCTGGGGGTAATCACAAGAGTTGGTCACACAATAGTCAAAGGATGTCATCATATTCACATTCAAATTATCATTCAAACAATCATTAATTAAAATGGAAATTATCATGATAAAACAACTCTTGTTGAGGGTAGTCACTTAGCCAAGGTGAGCAAGTGTTGGATGGTTCCATATAGGGGTGTAACCGAGCCTATTTGAGCTCGAGCTCAGGTGGGCTCGGAGTCGGCTCAGAAGTTTGAGCTCAAGCTCAGAATCAGCTCAGAGCTCTCCGAGCTCAAAATGTTAAAGTTCGGAATCGGCTCGATAATGGCTCGAGCTCAACTCGAGCTAAGCTCGAGCTTGAGTAAATCATTATTTTCTTTGCAATTTCAAATTTTAAAATAAAAATAAAGAAAAGTATATTTTAAGATAAATGTAATTGTATCGTAATTCAAAAAATCATAACAAAAATATAATCACGAATGTTAAAATAACATTTGATTAAGAATAAAAACAATTGCAAAATACAATATTAAAGATTAAATAAAATAAAACGAACGTATACGAGCTTCCGATTCGAGCTCTACTAAGCTCGTAATCGGCGCGGAATTTGTAATGCTCGGCTCAAAATTGGCTCGGAATTAGTTTTGACCGATTCTGAACCGAGATTTGACCAAGCTGATTCTGAGGGCTCTACGCCCCGGCTGAGGTCATTGACAACCCTAGTTACATGCTATTATATATCATAGTTGCACATGTAAGGGTCCATGAGAGTTTGGGATGAAATGACAAACACATGCCAGGTTTATGACCAAAGATACCACATGACCCACATTAAAGATATTTATTCGGGGCGAGAGGCGCATGTAAAAAGTATGTCCAAAAGTCCCACACGATTCACATTGCATATCACATATATTATATGGAAGAGGCAGTGAATATGATGGATAACAAGAGAAATCATGTCCAAACCACCACAATAATTACAAGAAGATGAATAATCATGCATATCATAGGAATTATCCATTTTTTTGAATTTTTTTGAATTTTTCGAAAATTAATAAAAATGACTAATCCCAAAACTAAACTAAGACTTATATCTAACAAAGCACCATTTTCGGCAACGACGCCATTTGATGTGGGGTCGTCGAGCAAACAAGTATTTGTAAAGCTCAATTAATGCGATAGCGGAAGTCGAGGTCGGTCCCAAAGATGGTGGGGTTATAATGGGTATAAGTCTAGGTTTTCGCTCTAGTTTAGTTAAATACAAAGTTTGGTTTTGATGTAACTAAAATATAAGAATTAAATATTAAATGAATAAACTTCGAACTAATGCAAATAAGGGGAAATCCAAGGTCTCGGGGTCGCAAATGTGAAGAGCGTGAGTCGTGATTTGACTCAAGAAGAGGTCGGGGTTGGTCTACATGCAATCCCGAGTCAAGCTTAGGATTTATTTCGTCTTAAGACAAGACCCCAAAACCGACTAATCCAAACTTTCGCTATGAGGACAAGTCATAAAACATGAGAAAGACTTAAACTTTCACTCAAGACACTTCAACAAACATGTGGTGTGCATGAGAACGAACACAAACTACCCATATTAAAACCCACGACCTTAACACTATAATCAAACCACAATTAATCATAAAAGCATCCCCTTGACCCCCAACATTAAACTACGCAAACATATTTAAGGCAAACATGACGATTAACAAAATAATAATAAAGTAAAACATTACTAATTACTAGATCTACCAAAATAAAGTCATGAAAATAAAATTAAATGAAGACTAAGAAGGAAAGATTAAATCTTTACCTATTAACATAGATGAGACAAAAAAGAGACGAACATGAATAAAGACAAAATCTTTCGATCTTAATCCTAATACAAAATCCGGGTAATAATAACAATTACAAGATTAAACTAATTTAGGGAACGATTAAAGGAAAGATTAAACGTAAGCTAATCTAATCTACCCTAAATCTCGCTCATAATCTAGTGAGGCGGTTTTTTTATTTTGTGTCTCATATTCAAATAATATAATGTCTAATGGTCTCTCTTTCTAGTCTTTCGTCCGTCCTTCTATTTATACATCCAAAAATAGACAGGAAAAAAAACGAAAAACGAGTGAAGGGGCCCAGGGCCTGACCAGCCATCAACCCTAAACTAGAGCTGGAAAAAGGTGACCCGACCCGAAGAACCGACCTGACTTATCCGAAAATCGACCTGATAGAACCCGTAAATTTGCTGAACTGAAACCGACCTGAACCGACCCGAAGGTTAACCGATAAACCGAAAGAACCTGAAATGATATGACCCGAACTGACTTGTGACTCAACCGACCCGACTCGAAACGCGATTCACCTACAAACCCGACCTTACCCAAACCGAACTGAACCGACATGTAACCCGTTTAACCCGATTAAACTCGACTCGACTCATAGCCAAATAATCTTTTTTAAGAATGTAAATTCCTTTATAGTTTGTTTTTTTTGTTGATAAATTTTATATAAAAAATTATCGCTCATTTTATTTTTCAAACCAAAATGTAATGTTAAAATAAATAGTCAGTTGTAAATTTAGTACGCTATATTCCTAGTTAAACTTATTAATAATTATTTTGCAAGTGATATATGTAGAAAAATTTAAATTATAGCTTTGTGAGAAAAATAGTGTTTAGTTTTGGCTCCATTGAAAACAACAAAGGGAAGAAAGAGTTATGAGTTATGACCATACAATCTGACCACGGTTAATAATTATGATCTTAAAATCCAAACCTCAAACACACCACTCTAATAGAGCCTATTCAAAATTAAATACGTAGGATCAACGTCAATATAATAAATAAAATCTATTTCATAAGTAATTCCTTTAGTTCCTTGCCATACTTCATATGTCAAATGTTCAAAACTATGAACTACATAAACAACTGATTAATTTAGACCAAAAACATTATTTTTTGTCCATAATATAGGCGAATCCGACACTGGATAGGCACTCATGTCATATACTTATAACCGAGGTCGAGCAACATAAGTGTTCAATGAAATTATACAATCATTAAATTTTATAGTGTTATACTCTTATATTTTACAAATATCTTTTGTATCGAGTTCCTCTAATCCAATATTATAATTCATAAGTTCAAAAGTGATCTATTAACATAACGACCCGACCATTGACCTGATTAATTTTCAAATTTAAGACGAAAATATAAAATATTGGACCCATCAGTAACCCGAAACCAAACCGGTCTCGACCTGATCAAGCATATTGACCTGATATATCCTGACTTATTGGTCAACCGATCCAAAACTGAACCGACCTGTTGTAGTTATTGACCCGATTAACCTGACCCGTAAGCGACCCAACCCGAACCAGACTCGACCTGAATAAGAAAATTGACCCGACTAAACCCGAGCCCGATATGACCCGAACTGTCTGAACCCGACCCTTAACCGACCTGATTGACCCGATTGCCACCTCTACTCTCAACCCTGTGATTGTTGGCGCAAAAATATGTGTGTGAAGGGGGGCCAGCTGTGGGAAGCATGGCCATTGTTGTGCCTTTTGCTGTCTCGCACGAAAGAAGAACGAAGAGGAATGTGATCCTCAACCGACTAACATGTGGTCGGTGGACCGACTGGGACCCCTTTGGCAGAATAGGGGTGGTCGCCAGCCGGTGGCCAGGCGTCCGACCGGCCAGATGGGATCTTCTTGGCTGGTGTCGCGTGGCTGCTAAGATGAAAGGATATTGTTGAGCAGGTGTGGTTTGTTACCGGTTCCAGTCGTTGTCAAGTTTTAGGTATTGAATGAAGGGGAAGGAGTAGAGGTGATGGTAAATGCACGATGGTAATCGACCTCGGGTTTCAGAATTGGTGACAATGGTAATGGCCGGTATTTGGGAGTTGTGAGATGGTGATGAAATTGGATATCTTATTTTTTGAGTATAATGGATAGGGATGTCATTGGGGCACGACGGTGGTGGATATAGGTCCCTATGTACCCATACCCAACAAGCAATTCCCATATCCATAATACCCGCCCCACTACCCATGGCGTGTACAAGTTTCAATACCTGTACCCGCCCTGCCTGCTGAAAATATAGACTTGTACAGTTGTACCCGCCCCATTACCTACTAACCAACTATAACATAACTTATGTCGATACTTTTTAAAATAAATTGTAGTTTAATCACTATAAATTTCCGTAAATTTTCATTTTTATATTTCTAGTTTAATATTTTCAATAAAAATAATGAAGAACGTTATAGTAAGGCATAAGAATATATTTTTTTATTAATACTTCGTGGATAGGCGGGTATAAGGTGGGTATGACATCTAACCCACCCCGCCCCACCACCTAATAAAGCTCTACCCATGCCGCTCTAACTGGGACAGGTGTCAGGCGGTACCCACTCATACCCGCCCCGCTAATAATGGATATTGAAGGTGATGGTAAATGGGGATGATTGTAATGGATTGAGGTCAAACTTTGACCTTTAATTTGGTTTTCCAATTGATTCTATTATTTTGCTATATGGCTCGCTTTGATCACCTTGACCCGCTTGCGCTCCTCTCGCCTTCTTTACTCTAGATTCTTCAAAAATTGAAATAAGGTAGAGCACTACCAAATTCTGCAAAAATAACAACTATTTTCAATAATTATATTAAAATTACTAATTACTAAATATCACATAAAATGATCTATAATTTGATAAAAAAAAGGATAGAACCGAGTTGAATAAAAGGTACAAATTAGAGGCAAAATGATACTAAAATACTGCTTATCAATCAATCACATATATATAAACCGATTAGGATTAACTTACCTTTTAGCAAAGCAACTCAACAAGCAAATCTCCTGGAATCAACGCTAGAAGTTCTTCTCTACAAAGTCACTACCTACAATAACATAATAATAACAATTACTACTAACTACTACCAAATCCTACTAAATAAGACTAATTACCACTAACCACAACTATCTCCCCCAATTCTAACTCATAATATAGGCCACATTTACTCAAATCCCATGCTAATAAAGAATAAACTATAATCTACAACACTTTCCCCCAATTTCTAGGTTATTTAACAACAATTCCAACATCTATAAAACTTTCCCCAAATTCAACTCTCTCAACAATAATCTTACTCAAGATAATCATTATAATATATTCTAAACGATATATAACAATCTAATAAAATAAATCTAACCTAAATGTAATACTTCTTGGAGCTTGGTACTCGGTCGAGTAGGGCGAAATCGACCGATTAGGTGGTGAGTGTTGCTTAGGCAGGCTATTGCTTAGCTTGGTGACATTCGGTTGAGTGTGGAGTGTACTCGACTAAGTGCAGGGTACTCGGCGAGTACCGGTCGAGTGTATCGGTATCACGGGTTTTTCGAGTGATTTCGGATTAAGATGATTAAGAGGTTATTATGAATTCATTTCGACAGTTTCTAAACATTTTATTAACCCTAGAACTCTCCCTAATCACTCGTAACCCCCTTAATCCATTGCCAAGCTTTAAGATCATCTTGTTTCTAGTCCGTCTTTGTTTGTGCGTCGATCTATCGTAAGTCTCTAATCTATAATTAAAATGTTGCGTCTTTGGGTATAATTGTTAGAACCCTAATCTAAATTAGGTTTGGGATTTGGGTTGTTGTAATTTATTGTTGATCCTAGATTATTTGTATAGTAGTATAGGAGGAGATTTCAAAGAGTATCCATTCTAGGCTTTGCGTGATCGTTGTTGCGGAATTGCTTTTGAGGTACGATTTCCTTACTCAATACAAATATGTATTTCTTGATATCGTTTTTGATTGATGATGGTTGTGATGTGAACTATGATGATTGTGATTGTGATTAGATTGTGATTGTGATCGATATTGGTGGTCCATTTTCAGAAGATGGTTCTGATGAGAGGTTGTCGCGCACCCCTCAACCAAACAATAACTATAAAACTCGATACCAAACTAATGAATGTAGTAGGGTAAAGACATCGATCCACAGAGACGGTTATGATTGGTATATCGGTTTCGGTTAGATTTAGTCTAGCCGATCAAATTGAGAAGTTTGAATATCTAAAAGTAACTAAAGCGATAAATAAAATAAATAAGCGATAAGAATAAAGCTAAGATGACTAACTAGGGGAGTTAGGGAGTCGGGTTCAATCGCTAGCTCCTAGGACGATATAAGTTATCTAACCCATAAAAGATAACGAGAAAGAGAGTGAGACGGTCCTTCGACTAGAGCCAACCCAACCAACCCTTGGCCTAGTTTCCTAAGTCAAGAAGGTTATCTAAAGAAAGGTGTTGACGTCGAAATTTCTTACTCGGTCAAATTTATAATTACCCGGGTCGAATTGTCACCCAAACCGAATATTTCACCGAACTCTTGGAAGATTAATTAAAGTCTCTAAAATGGTAAAAATGAAAGTCTAATCGTCCAATGGTAAAGCTAACTTAAGAATCCTAATCCCCTTTCCCCCTAACAAAAGACTACTCACTAATTATCATGAAAAGTAAACTAAATAAATTACACACTAATAACAATGTAATAATAAACATGTTTAAAGTAAGAAAGATTGGAACTTAAACTAATAAAAGATGAGAACTTGATAATAAATAACATAAATGAAAATGAGAAAATAGAAATTCATACCAACTTGGAATAGATCTAGAAATTGCTTACATAAAGTTTCAATCTTGGACCCAATTAATTAACTAAATTAATTTCTAATTATTCTAAAGGAAATAAAATAAGAGGGGAAAAATATGAAAGAGGAACCCATAATATTTCTAAAATTCTAGTCTAGATTCATCTCTTCTAAAGTGGGAACCCCCCAACTAATATGAGTACGTGTTCTATTTGTTGGAGTAACTGTACTCAACAATAGTGCGATCACTTAAATAAATCTCAATAACAAGAATACAAGGGATGATGAATATCATAATCAACTGGTCCACATTAATCGCTAACGATTGACTTACTTGAGTTTGACGTTGCTTTCGTATGACGGTGGTGATCAGTAGATCCCTTGAGGTCACACCGAAAGGACGATTCCCTAATCGAGAATATTAATTAATTGTATAACGTGCGGATTAATTAATCCCTTAAATAGAAAAAGTTTGTATAATTAGTGAAAATTATATCTTATTGTAATATGATTAAATAAGATTCAATTTAGTAATTTAATTGTTATATTAATAAGAATGCTTAGAGTTTATGAAACATTCGAGATAAGCATGATTGGCTGATTATGATTACAATTAGTTGTATATATTAACCAAATATGAGATGACTCATTTTATATACATGTAATTATAAAAAATTACTAAAAATATTAAGTTTAATTTATTTGTTATAAAATTGCATTTAAATTAGTTAAATGCATATTTATAAGCTAAGTTACATGTCACATGTCACATGTCACATGTCACATGTCACATGTCACATATGTGACAAATGACAAATTCACAAAATATAAAATGGACTCAATTTTATGCGGTGTTGTCGTTTTAAGGGGCTATTAAAGGAGGTGGTTAGGGTTTAATTGTTGTTTTAATTCAAAATTAGACAACATGATTACAATCCTATACCTAGTGCCTACCCTACAACATTGTAAAGACAAAAAACTTAAGCTCACCCTCCCCATGTAAAGTGGCTGGTTGCCTTGAGCATAAGAGGAGAAGTTTTCCTCTTAATTAACTACTTGATCTCATATTATTATTACTACTTCTCACTAGTATTCAAATACTTAGAAACTTAATAAGTTTCATAGAACTATTGTTCTAGTACTACCACTACAGTACTAAGTGTAGTAATAAGAGTGTTAGTATTCATATTTTAAGGGCTACTCACTTATTGTTCTAGTAAATCAATAGTTGAGTGATTAAGGGATAGTTTAGGTGCAACTTATAGAAGTGTTCCTATACTTGGAACTAAGAAGTTCTTCCCTCCATCTTTAAGCTCAAGAACAAGAGTAAGAAAGAGTCTTACTCTTGTGCCCTTACTCGTCCAAAACTCAATGTGAGGGACATATTTTCTACTCAAAATTTGTTATTATTGTTTGCATTCAATAGATCTTGCGTAAATAATTAATAAGTTAATTATTTCATCATTAGAAATGTCTAATGAGGGGATTAATGAACCTAAAAATTGGCATCAGAGCATTTGGATATTGCATGGAAATCGTTTTATTTGTTTTTAGGAGTTAATGTAACAAAATAAAACTAGAAATTTGTGTTTTATTTGATAAAGTCACGAAATTTTTATGCATGATATACCTTCTGGTCCTAAAATGGTTTTAGGTCATTTTGATTATTTATGGTTGATTATTGCTTAATTTAATAATTTTTAGTAAAATAAACACATCTTAATGAGTAAAATGAACTTTTATTTACTAAACATAGTTAGATTTCGAATTTGACCATGAAATTTTAGTATGATATCACATGATCATTTTACCTACTGTATGTAAACTTTGACATAAATATGATTTATTTTAATGGTTAAAAGGTTATAAATAGTGATTATTTTGGCTTAAATAGCTAAAAAAATGTTCTATGAGAAAACTATTATATGTTTCATATATGTTGTACATATCAGATGCGTATGTTTTAAGCATTTTATTTGATTAAATCGATTAAATGCAACTATATTTTTCTCTAAAATTATTCGATTTTTTTGACCAAATTTTGACATGCTGAGGGTCCTGGAAATGTTACAGAATGTTCAAAATTTTTATTTTTAAATTTATAAATTATTTAAAATTAAAGTTGGAATTATTTCATAATTGTTATGTAAATAAGGGTAAAAAACGAGCAATAATATAAAACCGAGTTGAATAATCGTCAAATCCTATCCTACTAGTATTAAAACATAAACATTTCATTCATCCTTATTAACCCACGTCATCAAACTAACAATGAGTAACACTTTGCAAATTGCAATAGTGGTGGGGGCCACTTCCAAATGGAAGAATTTATTTCTCATTCTATGGCAACACAACATTTAACTTATTGTCAATTTTTAAATTATTAAAACATTATTCCATTAAATATTTCCATTAGATTATTTTAATATTACTTTCATTAAATATTTACTATATTTACTAATCTCTAAGTTTAAATAATTTATAGTAATTTAGTTTCTAGAAATTTGACTTTAACCACCTTTAAGATTTAAAAAATTATCATAATATTTTTAATATGAAAAAAAAATATGTAAAATAAAAGGTATATACTTCAAGGAAAGAAGAGATTAAACAAAAATTGAATTTGAAGATTAAATCTAAAAACAACATAATTTAAAATTTTTATTTATAAATATTAGATTTACACAAACGTATTTAGAAAATTAAAGAGAATTTATTTGAATTTAGAGAATCTTTAAAAACATTTTTAAAAAAATTATTACTACCAAAAACTATTGTATATAAAATAAAAGCATAAAGCTTAAAATATAAGCATATGCTATTTGTGTAAAAAAAAAGAATTTTAATAATTTGAACTAATAATATCGATAATAAAAGGAGTAGAGGGGAAGAAGTTATACCAAAATGGAAGAAAATAGATAATAATACATAAATATTAAATCTTGGTCAATTACTTAATTTTATAAAATTATAAATTTGACTAGATTTAAAATAGATTGTAGGAATGAGTGGATAAAAAAAATTTAATATACACTTGCCATTTTTTCTATGAGGAGAGGGAGACATATATGAGACACCATTTAGGGGACTACAAATTGATGGAGAATAAGATGGTGAATCAGAATGACGGCAACTAGCGAATGATCAGACGGTGTAGAGTAATAATTAAATACACTGAATTAGAAGGATGATGAGGGAGAAGTGCTTGATTTTTGATTTTTGATGGTGTAAAACATGAGGGGGCAGTCCACTGGATTTGGACTTTAGAGAGGGAGAGTTGTTTATTTAGGGTTTTAAATTATACTGAAAATGGCGAAGGGATTGAGTAATGTAAAAAAGGATCTAAACTTTACCATTTTTCATATTAAGGACAAAAACCTTTGCAATTAAGGACTCATGCATTGACTCGGTTAAATTTCGGTGAGAATAACTTTGTTAAAAGCCCACAAAACATTCACTAAGTCTTGCTTAACACCGATACTATCAGTCTTAAACTTAATTTGAGTCAAATATTATCACATGATGTCAATAAAGATAATTTTTCGTACTAAGTTATTGAGAGATTACTATAGACAAATTCTCTACCGTACCCCTATATGTATTTTTCGTACCTCTTTTTTTATTGATTGTGACTTAAAATAACTCTTTTATTTGGTACATATTTTCATATTTTTGTACTCCCTCTCATCCACTCCAATGGTAACACTGGGCTTTAGGCACTATTCATGGGTGTGGAGAATCTTTGTTATTATTCCTAATATGTAAGAGAAAATATACTTATGTGAGATTTTGTTTGATTTATCATCATAAATGCTACAAAAATATCAAATTATTATAATTTTTAATAATGTGTAATTAAAGATATACACGTTGCAAAACGCGCCTCGACAAGTGTGAAAAGCCCAATGTCACCATTGGAGTGAATGAGAGGGTGTAATTATTTTTATCAGTATCGTATTTTATAGAATACTTACCTATTTTATGACTTTTTTTGTACCATTTTCCCATCAATTTGTAATTGGTATCTCAATAAATTTAGTGAAAGACCGTCTCTTAGGAGACCTATTAGACCAAAATATAAGTCATATTAACTTTTTCCAAAAGTTCTATATTTTAAGACGTTTAACACCTTATATTCTGAAATTAGTGAACCATGTTTGTTTATTGAGAGTTGCTTTTATTAATAGGTATGTGGGAAATTCTGCAAATTTGTACGTATAACTCCTAATTTATTGTTTTTAATGCTTTTTCAATCATTTTAGTTTTACTTTTTCCAATTTTTTTTAAAATGTGTACATTTGTCTAAAATAGCTTATATTTAGGAACTGGTGATAATTCTTAATAATTAGAATCATCAAGAGGATAATGCGTTTGATCTTAAAATGTTGTGTAATTCAACTTAAAGTCGACATATATTTAGATCTAAATAAGTTAAATAAAATCTATTATGACAAAATTTAGTAAAGAGAAAATACACAACAATCCCGAATGTGATTTTCTTCACGATATCGCGACTCAAGCTCTTTTCAAAACAAACTGCCATGACTTGCGGACTTATATGCACTCCATGAACTTGGCATAGTACTCGTCCACAGTCATGTCATTGTTCATTTGAAAACTGTCGAACTTGGCACAAATACGACTACGGATGTGTTCGGGAATGAACTCATCCTTCAAGTCTCTCTTGAAATTAGACGAAGGAATGTAGCCCTCTTTGGTGGCTTATTTGTCGAACTCTCTCATTTGCTCCCGGCTAGAATGTCTTCACAGTCCCGCCTTACCAGCGAGGTAAAACGCAACTTGATTTACCTTCAGAGAATCCGGACAATTGGTCACGTCGAATATGTTCTCCATCTCACGAGTCCACTTATCCAAAAGCTTGGGTGCTCTGATGACTTTGTACTTTGTGGAACGGTGACGAGAAATGATGGAGCTCATCTCCGTCGCATCCACTACCTTAGTCTTTATTCGCCTTACTCCACTTAAAGCTTCCATCAATGCCGCATTTCGCTCGATTAAACGACCGATTTCCTCGGAACTCATCGACTCGTAAGGGTTAACATTAGCCTTCTTCACCATTGTCTATGTAAAGCATAAGATAAAACAATCCTAACATTCCAATAACTTCCCTTAGAAAATAAACATATGCACAGGAAAACAGAGCAAGCTCTGTCGAGTAGGGTCTCCACTCGGTTGAGTAGCTCACCTACTCGGTCTACTATCGACCCTACTCGGTCGAGTAACTATTCATACTTGTCCCAGCCACAAAAACCCACTCGGTCGAGTAACCCCTACTCGGCCGAGTTCCATCCTTACTCGATCAAGTAATTTCGACATAGGACTTTCAAAAACTTGCTAAAATCCTCACTCGGTCGAATCACGACTACTCGGCCGAGTGATCACTCTTACTCGCCCGAGTAAGCACATGTAGCCTCGAAAATCGATTCAAACAAATACTAAATCATATCAAACATCATTCAAATCCAATTTCCACCCCTTATCCAACATACATCATACTCCCTAGTACATAAACATGCCTCATATCAACTCCATGCTCAAAATAATACATCTCCTTATCATTCCAATTCCGACATCATTAAAAACAAGTACTAGCACATTCCATACCACACAATCATTACATAAGCAAAAACATCACAATTTATCGTTTCTCATCCTATATTTACCCACGTTAAGTGAGCGGTGAGTGAATAAGAGGGTCGTAGTGCCATTAGGGATGCCTCTTCAATTTTAGCAAATTGGCTTCAATCAACTCACCCTGGGTTCATTTTAATTAGACACCCTATGTTCAATAGGTTAATTGGTTTAAGTTCCAATATCATCGCTCTAATACCACTTTGTAACACCCAACCATACCCAGAGACTTTATATAAGACCTTCCAAGTATGGACGGGTGTCACACCTTGGTTTTCCGAGGGTAGGATGTACCAAAATGATTCTCAAACTGAATTTAACATAAAATAAAGTGAAAGTCAAACCAACGATTTACAAATCCAAAATCCAACTCCAAAACTAATACAACTTAATATCCAATATATTCAAAGTGAATACTACTAATCAAAGTCAACAAAACTAGGTCCGACTCTAGGTGACCATCTTCAATCCCGAGCATGCACCCCATGTCATCACATCATATCATCATCACACCTCATCAAGGCCTACTAATCATATGCCGGAAATATCGTATCGGCCACGATAGATAAAACAAATACAGTCAATTTACATGTACAAAATCAACCATACGAAATCACAATATCATCATCACACATATCTGGTGCCATGAAATAGCGCACCACAGTGCCGTCACGAAGAACATTCTACCACCAATCGTGGTGCCATAAACAAGCACACCGTCGTGTACAAGGCACGCCGGGGGCACAGTGGACCCCATCGCAGCAGGTATCCTCCAGACCCGGGTCATAACCACGTGCATTTTCTCCTCCATGGCAGGAACCATGAAGAGCGACTCACAACGTCTCTGGGCCCGGTTTCCCGTAACCGCACCATATAAATATTACCTCCAAAACACCAATATAACACAATCACACACCAAAACTCCAAGTCAACATGTCAAAATCATATCATAATCCACATCAATCAATCACATGCACATAAAGCGTGTAGGAGTAACCTACCTTTTACTAAGCAACTGAACAAGTGAATCTCAAGAAATCAAAGCTAGAAGTTCTCCTCTTCAAAATCACCACCTCCAATAAATTAACAGTAAGAATTACTAGTAATTGCTACAAAATCCAACTAAATAAGACTAATTACCACTAACCACAAGTATTTCCCCCAATTCTAACACTAATAAGGTCATTAATCATATTCTAAGTTACATTAACTCAAATCTTATGCTAATAAACAATAAACAATAATCTACAACAGTTTTCCGCAATTTCTAGGTTATTCAACAACAATTCCATCATCTATAAAAAAATTTCACAAATTCTATTCTCTCAACAATAATCTAACTCAAGATAATCATTATAACCTATTCTAAATAGTATATAACAATCTAATAACATTGATGTGTGCGTGATTTACGTTACTTTGCACTCCATTACTTAGCCACTTTGACCTTAATTGCGCCCATTTGGGCATCATCACTTACATTTTTCTGTAGTTTGTCCATTTAGCTATCCCTGAATGATATTCATCACAATCACGAGTTTTCGTACGATCATGGTCCCATTTTAGAAGTTCGGGAAGAAGGTCAACAAACTTGGCAAGGCCCACGCGGCAACATTCTAGTCCCGGAGCGTCAAAAGGGTCGAAACTCGCTCGGAGGAAACAAAAGAATGAGGCTAAGGAACGAACCCCTTCCAAGCAAATAGAACTGGACCAATTTTTGTGCACGACCCGCCCGGTTCCAATTTTTTGTGCTTCATTTATGCGCAAAACCCTTCCGAAGAGTATAGAACCCGTCCGGGTCCATCACTTACCCGTCCGGGTCCAACACCAACCCGTCCAGGTTGCAAATACCCTGATCGGGTTAGTGCGTAAAACCCGTCTGAGTCCACCTTAAACCCGTTCGGGTCCATTTCATCTATAAAGAGTTTTGTTTGGGCCTTTTTCATTTGGGCCATGAGTATAAATTTATGTTTTCCATTTTGGAGAGGGATACCACTTTTCTGAGAAAATAGAGAGAGAAATAGAAAAGAAATCCTTGTAATTTCGGATCCAACTACTTTGTTTCCTTGATATATTTTGAAGATTGAAGGGGTGTTTATCATTTTAATTCATCCATTGTTCTTCCTTGTTCATTCTTCTTCATAGTTGGTACTAATCCTTTTATCTTCTATTTCATTGTTATTTTGTTCATGTTCTTAATTACTCAAAGTTTGAATTTTTAAGTTAGCTTGTTCATAAAGGTTAATTATTCCCTTATGCTTAGTTGTTGTTGAATGTTAGTTTCATTGGTTCTTAGTTTCTATTAACTGAGCAATTACTTGTCTTTATAAAAATATAATCTTTTTAATGTTTAACATCAAAGACTTCATCTTTATTGGTTTTTCTTGTGTTTTCACCATGAATAGTGAGTAGTCTCTTTACTAGGATTTGCTTAATCCCCGACATGACTGATTAAACTAATTAATCCCACTTTAATTGGCTGTTGGGGGATTTAGTTGGGGATTACCTTGAGAATTTGATTGTCTAAGGTTCTACTTAGGATTCTAGTTGGTTTTTGACCCTTGACCGTCAATGGGAATTGGCTAGGTTGATAGTTGACTACCCATTTAGACCACTTGTCGATTTGGGTTGAACCCGGGAGGGGGAACTTGAATGGGATACATTTGGTAGTCGGTTTGATTATCAGCTTTGGGAAAAAGGGTAGGAGGACCGGGATTCATCGCGTACTTAATTACCTTGACCAATACTTGAATATCTTGAGGAAGGCGCGCGTTCTCAGATGCTAGAGTGTTGTGTAAGGGAGTCTGCCTTGTGAACCCGGGAGGGACATAAGTGTGGGAAATCGGTATTACCACAATACAATTATAATAGGATTATAACGAAAAGTAATAATTTGATTATGCAAGTCAAAAACGAAAACATAGAAAAGGTTTAGAGATTTAGAAATCAACCTCCGGTCCTAGCAATTTGGCGTAAAGAACAGAGATATCAAAGTAGATATCCTCCTAATCGTTGCACCCAAGATTGTATGAGAAATACCCTTCTCTTATGCTAGAAAGAGAACTAAAGTTACTGTTAACTTTTGTTTTGTAGTTTTGTCAAAAGTTACTGTTAACTTTTGTCTGTTGTGATGAATTTGCAGATGGAGGCTGTGTGAGAATAGAAATTAGGTTTTTAGAATTCTCTTCCACTTCCCAATTCTCACGGCTCCTTTTAGTTTATATGAGGAGATTTAGTCTCCTCAAATAACTAGCCATTGACCCGAAAACCCGAGTGTATCTGGATACCGTGTTTCAGTCATTTTAGCTTCCAATATAATGTAATATCTTATAATCGTCGTTTTACATAGACCGACATTATAATCCGTCATTAATTATAAATATCCGTATATTTATAATTTGCCAATTAATTATAACGGTTTACGTTTAATTAGCTTACATTATATACTATAATTAAATATAACCTTTTATATTCAATTTTATGAATTACAGTTAATTCGTCTCAGCTAACTTTATTTAATCATTATTAAATAATCGTCTCATCATCACATTGACTAACCTTTTAGTCAAATACACTGACTAACCTTTTAGTAATTTAATTGGGCATCAATATGATCATTTTCTCAAATAATCACATCTCTCAAACACATCCTATAGGTGTGACGTTTAGGGACCAGTTGATCACCGCCATCTGTATGACAATAACGTCAAACTTATCTAGCAAGCTAACCGTTATTGATAAACGTTAATCAACTGATTATTATACAAAGTATACCCTGTGAACCTACAGAGATTTATTTATGTTATTGAACTAACTGTGGAGGACACTGGCTCCAACAATCTCCCACTTGTCCGTACAAGTGTATGTGCGATAACCGATTCTCATATCCATAATAAATTTCTCCCACTCAATGTAAACCAATTTGCAAAGTCCGTATTCACAAAGGTCGTAGTTTACAAGTGATCAGTATCAAAAGTGGTTTCCCCGACTAGAGAGTAACTTAACTGATAAACGAATCTTCATTCGAGCATGGCCATGCATTTCAGTTACAGCTCCTCGAGTGGCCCTGAGAAATATCATATCCTGATAAAGGTAGGATATTTTCTTCAACTCGAATCTTGCAGATACAAGCGCAGTATGAAATGACCCAGTGAAAATCTACTTAGCCTCTTGTTACGGTCGACCATGAGAAAGAAACCAAAGTCACCC
>JAIUZE010001358.1:0-46961 GCA_022085475.1 Heliosperma pusillum | reverse complement strand
ATCCTTACACACATGGAGTGGATGCGTAGGTATATAATGAAAAGGAATTGTGAGAAAAGAGAAGGGGCAGAAAAGTATGAGGGGAGATTAATGCCTTACATCCACAAGTGTTTCAAGAAACTGTACATAGAAGTCATGTATGCCAAAGTCCACTCAAGTATGTCAACTGAGTTTGAGATTGATTACAAGGGTAGTTCATATACTGTCAATTTAGTTGATCATAAATGTAGTTGTTTTCACTGGGAATTAAGTGGCATACCATGTATACATGCAATGGCATGTATACTTAAGCAAAGGCTTAACCCTGAGGACTGTGTCAGTGATGCTTACTCAAGGGAGAAATATCTACTTGCTTATTCCCCTACCATACATCCAATGCCTGGTGTAAGTCAATGGGAGAGGACTGGACTTGATGAACCACTACCACCAGTGGTTAGAAAGATGCCTGGGAGGCCATCTAAGAAGAAGAGAAGAAAAGAGTCAGGGGAGACTAGTCAAGTGAAAAGGCTGAAAAAGGCTCACAAGTGTGGGAAATGTGGGACATTGGGTCATAACAAGAAAAGTTGTACAAATCCTCCTTCAGCTCCAATACAACAATCAAAAGGTGGAAGACCTCAAATAGACAATGTTTGGGTTAGGGCAAATAAAACAAGAGCTCAACAAAAACAAGCAAGAAAGGAGCATGAGCAAGCCATCTTGAGCCAAACAGGAAGCCAACCACCATGTTTATGAACACAGGAAGCCAAACAGGAAGCAAGAAAGTAGTGGTTACTTGGTAGTTTTTTTTTTAACACTTGGTTTGGTTACTTTGAACAACTCTATGTTTATGTTAATGTTGAACAAGTTTATGTTTGGTTAAGTTCTATTAGATGGTTACTTAGTAGTGGTTATTTGGTAGTTTATACTTGGTAGTTTATGTTGAACAAGTTTATGTAGAACAAGTTTATGTTGAACAAGTTTATGTTGAACAAGTTTATGTTGAACAATTCTGTTTATGGCCTTCCTAGTAGATGAATTCAGTTTGTGTTTTAATCTTATCATTTTGATCAATTCAAGTGTACACTAATCAGTGTACATGTTCTCAGTAAATAATGCTCAAAATCAGTTTACACTAATCAATGTACATGTTGATTAGTGTAATTCTCAGACACACCGTTGTCAACAACAAAATGAAAAACATAAACATCACCTTCATTAAACAAACCATTGATAGTCAATTACAACATACTGATAAAGATACTCAGTTACAGCATTTTTGATCCACAAGTTCTAAACCATTACAATTACATAAGCTTACTAAATCAACTAGATCATACCTACGCCATAAGCTTACTAATACAAAAGGACAACATTGAGCTTACTACCTTAAAGAGATCATTCCTACGCCATTAGCTTACTAATACAAAGCACATACATCCGCACACTATAGCACAACATAGCATGACAACATCTTTCACTTGTTCTTCCTTTCTCTTGGCCAGTTTATACTCCTGAACCAATTCATTGTTCTTGGTTTTCAAGGCATCATTTTCAACATTCACCTTATTTTTTTCCTCCATTAGAAATGGCAGTACCTTACTAATCTCACCATAAGAACTCTCAATGGCTCTCTTGTCACCTACGAGTTTTGCAATAACTTCCCTCTGCCACTCTGTTTGATCCTGATCATACCATTTGAAGTGTTGACACCCTTGTGTAACATTACCACTGTAAAATCTGCAGCCCTCGAATCTTCTACCAGGATTAATTGCTGTCCATGATCTCCTTAGAACAGCTGGAGTCCCACAGTGGCAATTGCCAACACCTACATTGACCGTCTTACTTTCACTTGACGACATTTCGCCTGTATTGCAGCTGAACAAATGTAGTAATTTGACACAAACCCAGAAATCAATTGTATACTAATTTACCATTATATGACAACAAATGTAGTAAAAAGGTTACAAATTTACAGTAGCTAACTTAAACATAGCATCAAGCAACAACAGTTACTAACCCAGAAATCAATTGTATACTAGTTTGACACAAACCTGGATACTTCAATTACTAACCCTAATTTCACTCACTACTAACCCATAAAATCAATTGGGATACTTCAATTTTTGTATTACACAGCAATTTCAATAAATGAAAAAACATTTGATAACCCAGAAATCCAATTATTGTACTAAATGAAAAACAACAATTTTACTTACATACTAACGAGATAGCATAATTATGAACTACATAAACATAATTATAAACTAAATTAACATTAACGTTACATACCTTGTATAGCCTGAAGAAATAGTTTATGAACCCTAATATTGTTGTTGATGAATGAGTTTGAATATGAATGAGGTTCCTATAAATGATTTCAGGTTTGATTTGGGGATTAGAGGGGAGTGTGGGTTATAAGGGGTGAGTGAGTGAGTGAGTGAGTGAGTGGGTTAAATGAGGGGTATTTTGGTCATAAGAAATAACTGATTGACGATAAAATGTAAGCGAGACGAAAAATAAGAAAGACCGTCTTGAAAACGTAATTTAGGTGTTGATTGAGAGGGTTTAGGTTAAACGTAGGTGGTAATATGAAAAAATGGACTCAATAGGTGGTAAAACGTAAAAAATTGGACTCAATAGGTGGTATTTTACAAAAAAACACTTCAAACTACGAAACTTATTATGAGATGGAGGAATATTCTATTAATATCAACTATTATCAATATTATTATTTTTTTTTTTTGCAAGAATACATAGTCCATATATTCATCCATAGAGGGAAATACAACGACAAGGATCATTACAAAGAAGTAACCTCTACAACCACGTCTTATACTTGGTAACCATTAAGACAAAAGTATAGCCCTATTACATTTGGATTTATGGATTTTACTAAGAATTCGAGTACTAACAGCCAATTTGATCTGATGAAGAACATGTTAAACTGTATGTTCCAAGCCTCCAAATATTCTGGTATTTCTTTCCTGCCAAATGTAGAAACAAGCAGCAGCAATGCAGCAGCAAAGCCACTCATTCTTCCAATGTCTCCTGCGTGATCTAGCAGTGCACCAGCTGATAATTAACATCCTGTCATGAGTCCCACAACCAACTTGAGCCATTTAGTTAGCTCTTCCCAACTCACTCTAGAGAAGGCACAATTGAAGAAGAGATGTGCATGACATTCATCGGCAGACTTGCATAAAACACATCTGTTAATGATCTGCATACCTTTAATGGTCAGATTATCCATAGAAGCAAGCCTATTCTGCATAGCAAGGGAGAGTAAGACTCTGTGACTGGGAATAATAAAATTAGAGCTAAAAGCACAGACCCAAGGAAGAATCTGCTTCTTAGTTCTAAACCAGTTGTAAGCAGTGTTGATACTAAACTTGCCCTGAGGAGCACAAGAGGATAGAAGAGTTTCAGCAATACTAGGACTGACAGTTTTAGAGAGGATTTCATCTTTAACTCTGAGAATGCTTCTGAAATTCTCAGAGTGATGGTTCTTGCATTCAGTCATCCATATAGAGGACTCTTGGATATGATAAGCTTTGTGCCAAACAGACCAAAGATCTATATTACTCTGAATCATCCATATCCATTTAGCTAGAACTGCTTTATTCCAAGAGAGCAGTTCTTTAACATCAAATCCACCCTCTTCCCAAAGTGAACAAAGGCCTTTCCAGCTTAAAAAGATAAACTTATGCCTTTCGATGTCAGAAATATGGCGCAAAGGCCGAGGCACAAAAGCTAGCGCATGCAAATGCTATTTTGTCGGGATCTTAGATATGTTCTTAGGAGATAGGACATTGGCACACCAAAAGTTTGTAAGGCCAAAGATAACTGATTTTAACAACTGCAATTTTCCTGCATAGGAGAAGTGCTTAGTAGACCAGTGACTAGTAATTTGCTGTATTTTAGATATAAGGGCCATATAAGTATCAGTGCTGAGTCTAGTAGTATTCAGGGGTAGTCCTAGATATCTAAAAGGGAAATGTCATTCAGTAAACCCAGTAGCCTCAAGGATATGCTGTCTCACTGTAGAGGAAACTCAACCAAGATAGATGTCTGTTTTATCAATGTTAGCATGTAATCCAGGCCACTTGGAGAAGTTTGAGAGAGTATTAAGAGCAGCTTTGGCAGAGGGAACATCACCCCTAATGAAAATCATTAAGTTATCAACAAAGATGAGATGAGTTAACCCAATCTTAGCACATTTAGAGTGATGAGAAACAGTGGTGGATCTAGGGGGCTAGCAAGGGCGGTCGCCCCCCTGGTGGATGAAAAATTTGAAGTTTTAGTTAAAATTTTCAAAAAAAATTCAAATGTACCTTATAAAATAAGTCGTTCGCCCGCCCTAATTTCAAATCCTGGCTCCGCCACTGATGAGAAACCCCAAGTTGAGCACAGATCTTCCTAAGGTATCTTGAGAGCAATTCCATACTCATAACAAACAGGTAGGGGGATAAAGGATCTCCTTGTCTCAGCCCACTTTCACCTTTAAAGAAACCATGGTTGGAGCCATTAAGTCTGATAGAAAACCAAGAGCTTCTAACACAGCCCATAATCCAAGCAGTGAAAATGGCAGGGAAACCAAGTGCATCTAACATGTTATGGATAAAATTCCACTGAAGAGAATCAAAAGCTTTCCTTATATCCACCTTAATCAGACACCTAGGAGTAAGAAACTTCCTATCATAACCTTTAACCAGAGCTTGAAACATCATGATGTTTTCATGAATATTCCTTCCTTTGATGAAATCAGCCTGTTCAGGTCCTATAATCTTGGGAAGAATGTCCTGCATACGATTAGTCAAGATTTTGCTAATGGTTTTATAGAAAGTAGTACAACAAGATATAGGCCTAAAGTCCATAACAGTATTAGAGACTTTCTTTTATGAATAAGAGCAAGGATAGTAGAATTAGCTTGTTTACTAAGTCTTCCATTCCTGAAGAAAGCCTGAATTGCTTTACAGAAATCAGGACCAATAATCTCCCAAGAACTTTTGAAGAATTCAGATGAGAATCCATCAGGCCCATGGCTCTTATCAGACCCAATACTGAAAAGGGCATTTTTAATCTCAATCACATCCACAGGTTTGACCAGGAGAGGGATAAAAACAGCAGAAAGACAAGGACCTTGTTGAATGAACTGAACATCAATAGGCTCAACAGGTACATAGGTACCTAGAAGCCCTTTGTAGTACTCAACAAATCCTTTGGCCACATTATCAACCCCAATCAAATTATTTGTAGTTGCTTCCTATCATGCAGTCTAGCAAAAAAGTATTTTGAAGAAGAGTCATTATAAGAAATATGCTCAATTTTAGCTCTTTGCTTCAGCATGATGCCTTCAGTCTTCCTGAGCTTAGTTTAAGTGTTAAGTAAGTCTTTTTTCTGATCATATAACTCATGTAGATATCTATTCTTTTGAATTTTCTCCCAACAAGAGTATAAATCAGCAAGACAAGCATCAATCCTCAAGGATAAGTTGGAATAATGGTTTTTATGCAGATCTTTAAGCTTGAGCTTAACATTTTTCATCCTAGCAAAGAGTTTATAAATTTGAGCCCCCTGAACAGGCTCCATCCAGGCTTCCTTAACCAAAGAAAGGTAGTCAGGATGACTTACCTAACAGTTGAGAAAGCTGAATCTACTACCACTATGAATATCATCACAAACAGAAACCAAAACAGGAGAATGATCATAAATTCCAGCAGGGAGGAATTGGGCAGAAGTGGCAGGAAACATAGTATACCAGATTGGGTTAGCAAGAGCTCTGTCTAGTTTAGCCCAAACAAGAGTATTTGCATCTTGCTTATTAGTCCAAGTCATGTCACAGCCAGAAGCATTAATGTCATCAACACTACATTGGAGCAAACAAGCATTGAACTCATTTATATCAGAAAAGTTAGGGGTGGAATGGCTATCCTTCTCACTAACATCTCTGACCACATTGAAGTCACCAAGAAGAAGCCAGGCTTTACCAAAATTACCAATAGAGATAAGCTGATCCCAGAGCACCTTTCTATCTATGGCACTATTGCTTGCATAGACAAAACTCATGTGGAAAGAAGAGCTAGTAGCATAGTGAGTTACCTCACAATGAATGAGTTGATCTGTAACAATGAGAGGAGTAATAGAAACATTTGTAGCATTCTAAATGACCCAAATCCTTCCATTATAATGAGCATCATAATTACAGATCACCTTATACTGTCTGAACTTGTTTTTGATAATATTGATAGATTTCCCGTATTTGATTCTTGTTTCCATTAACCCTAGAATTTCCACCTTTTGAGACCTCAAAAACCTCTGAACTTCATGTTGCTTTAGAGGGTCATTACCCCCCTCTAATGTTCCATGATGCAATCCTCATTTATATGGTGTCAGGAGGATGAGTGTCTCTTGGCCTTAAATCTCTAATATTAACAGTAGTTAAAGTAGGAGTGGTAGCCTCCTGAGTTAGCATGTGAACATCATTGTCAGATATAGAAAGAGGCCATCTCTTCAAGGCTATTTGAGTAACCTCTTTCTTATCTTCCTTGCTGCATTCTTGATGCTTTACATGATGATGATGCTGTGCAGGAATAACCTGACTTGCATCAACCCCTCCTGAGGTATCACCTAGCAAGCAAGGTACATTAGTAACAGTATTCATAGAAGAACTAGGATCCAAACTTTCCTGAGAAGGTGCAGTATCAGAGATGGTTTCATTCAGGGTAACATTATCAGTAGAGTAATCATCTGACAGATTGTAAAATCTGTTGGAAGTAGTTAAGGGATGAGATTATTTGGGTGACAAGGCTCTCTTCAAGGCTATTTGAGCTTGTTGTACCCCATCCTTCTTGCAGCATTCTGAGTGCATTACAGCCTTCTGAGAAGTGATATGAATCCCTACAGGAGGATCACAACTCCTGCTTGGGGAAGGCATAACCACCTCAAAATCAGCTGAGGTATCACCTAGCTTACAAGGAACACTCATATCTTTCTTCTCTCCGTGAGGGGGCTGTTTCTTGTTTTTTTTACAAGAAGCAGTTTTATGACCCATTTTCCCACATTCAGTACAATAAAATGGTAACCATTCATATTCAATTCTTTGCACAGATGGCCCATAAGGAGTCTGAAGACTGACAAATGTGGGTAAATTGGAGGAGATATCCACCTCTATCATCACCCTAGCAAATGATAGCTTCTCCTTACAGGTGGTAGGCATATCAGCAAACATTGGTCTATCAATATTATTATTATTATTATTATTAAATTATTTTTACTATGATTATTATTATATTATTATTATTATATTATTATTATAATAGTAATAATAATAATTATTATTATTTTATTTTATTTTATTTTATAAAAACGCAAATTTATTAAGCTCAAAACATAATTAACAAGAAATTAGTGGCCAATCAAAAAACTATCTGGGCTCCCACTCCTACTACTACTAGTACTATTGCTATACTATTATTATTACTATTAGTATTATCACTAATTATTATTGTTATTATAATGAATGTCATGACTATCAAAATCAATAATATTGATATTAATATTACTATTAATATTTACGAATATTATTATTAAGACTAATGATATCAACTAATAATATTTATCATTATCATTATTATTATTAATAATTATAATAATAGTAATTATTTTTATTATTGTTGTTATTATCATATTTATTTTTATTTTATTATTATTATTATTATTATTATTATTATTATTTTATTTTATTTTATTTTTTTAATTAGAAGATGCGCGCAGCTTTTATTAAAATAAAATGAAAAGTTTACATGAAGTTGGTGGGTAGCCGAGAGACAATCTGGGCCCCCACCCCCTTAGCTATAGCAAAACTAAGTCTAGCAAAAATATAAGCGGCCACCCGAGCCCCAGCATCCTGAGATACCGAGAATTTCTGGATCCGCTTGAGCAAGTCAACAGCATCCGAGCCCAGTTCCCCAAGCGAAGAGAAAGAGAAGGGTAGGAAATCATAGCCAGTAGCCGCGCATAAATCCCCATACTTAGCACATTTGCGCTGAACAACATCGCCGACAACCGTCCCGGCACAAAATCGGACATCCCAGTCTGAGTCAAGGGGGAAGACCCTGTCAAATCAACACACACATCACGCCCACTGTCCCAGGAATAAAGAAGCAAATCCGCAGGACGAAGAGATCTGTCGTGCCCGTCAACCAAATCGATATCAACCTCCTTACCCGCAAAAATATCAGACCTATAACAGATGTCAAATAAGGTGTCACGAACGAGGTTATGTCGATGCTTAACCCCCACAGTACCAGCACAAGAAACAGCGTGGTCCCCATACACATCATTAGCAAAAACCTGAGAGCAAGCAGGATAAGGCCTAGATACTGCGAATAACGGAACATCGAGGCGATATTCCAGCACACAACGGTAAGTCCTCCTGTTCATAGTCTGACCCAACCCATAGATAGGAACCGCACGCAACCAATCAAAGGAGTGGGCACCCTGCTGAGACTTCCACAACGCAAGCTGACGCGGTGTCAAAGAGAAAACAGATTCTGAAGAAGCAGCAACCGTCGCGAAATATATATCTGCCAATTTCTTCATAAGTTTAGGGGCATCGATTTCACTCGGATCACGTAATAAATCAGAACCTGTAGTTTCCGAAAACACCCGCAAGGCATCGTGAAAAGTAGGACCATCACATACAATACCAGAAGGCCGCATGAGCGTAGCCTGCAAAACTGCAGACTGCAAACGGGAAGCCAGAAAAGCATAGTGTAAAACATCCCCCGTAGCATAAACACCAAATCCACCCAAATGAAAAGGAAAAGTGGCAAGGCTCCACTGCCAATCCCCAAAACCAGGCCCAGACGCGGTGACAATACGTTCCAAGTTAGAACGAAGCGCTGCATCAAAGCGAAGATGGACAGACCCAAAGACCCCCGGGGAGCAAGTACGGAGGGAAAAATAGAGTTTAGAAATACCATTACAGGCCCGAAGCAGAAGCAACTCACATTGCGGGTCCTCAATCCTCGCGACTAAGTCCATAAGCTCAATGGTCTTAATCACTCTCCTCGCCACAAGCTCACTGCCAAAAATGGGACAAGTACTGGCAGGTCCACCCAAAACAGAGACACCACGCAAGGGCCGAGCAATAGTAGGGGGAAAAACATCGGGTAGCCGACTTCGAGGATCCTGAATAGGCCAAAAGACCTCAGTCTTAGCCACATTAAGATGGAGACCGAAACGAGGCCCATCTGCCATAATCAAATCCAAAACTCTCCCCACCTCTAAAGTGTCCCCAACAATGGTGCCATCATCCAAATACCATGCTTGCAAAGTAAGATCAAAGTAATCCCGGATGTTGCACACTAGGGGATGCAAAACCAAAGTGAAAAGCAAAGGGCCTAAAGGATCACCCTGCTGGACACCTTGACAAGACCACAAACAATGCTCCTCATAATAAAGACGGGCAGGGCTAGAGTAACAAAACTCCACCCAACGGGAAAGAACCGGACAACGACGGCGGACTTCCTGTAAGGTATCGAATCCACGGGGAGGCGGTAGTAATCTAATCTGTTAAACTAAGTTCGTCTCTGAAGTAACAATTTCTGGGTTTGAGATTGAGTTCTAAACTAAAAGCAATCAACAATAACAATAAATAATAACAACAATAACAACTAATAATAAGCAATAACAACTAATAATTAAAGGGTCTAAAACAATAAGATTAAAAGTCTAGGGTCACAGGTTCACTAGGATTATTATTCAGGGATAAGGGAGTAATCAATTATCATGCAATAAAGTTATCTAAGGTCACAAGATCGGTCAATTCAATTATGCCCTTTAGATCTACAATTTAACATGCGATCGCTATCATTAAACGAGTTCTATTCAATTATCGTAGCCTATCTTAGTCTTAACCCGGTCGGTGTTAATTCTAATTCGCGAGACTAGTTAATTAATCCTGGCCAGTAATCAAACAACTAGAATTAAAACGATAATCAAACGACAACCATGCAATTGCAATTCAATTAATTAATCTACCCCTTATAACAATCCTAGATCCCCTTCAACCCTAGAAAGAAATTTAGCTACTCATGACAATATAAACAACAATAATAATTAAAGTAAACATGATTAACAACAATTAAAGGATGAACAAAGAATAATTAAAGAACAAGAAGACAATTAAATTGAATAACGAAGAAAGATTGAAGAATACCGATTACAAGATGAACTAAAGACAATCGTCTTTGATGAATAAAATCCAGAGCAAAAGTAAACTAATTTAGGGTTTCTGATTTAAAGCCTAACAATATTAAAAGAATAAGAAAGCATAAGAAAAGCATGTCTAATTAAGAAAGACGAGCTTTCTTTTTATAGTACAAAAGATATAATTAATTAGGTTAAAGTTTAGGAAAAGTCGAAAAAGCCGTCATAAACAAGCTTGCTCGATCGAGCAAGAGACTTCTGCTCGATCGAGCAGCCATGACCACGACTCGGTCGAGCAATGTTGTTCTGCTCGATCGAGCAGACCTTCATTTAGCTCGTTCTTCACTTTTCTTCATTTATTCTCTTTTCTTCCTCGATTTCCGTGCCTAGCCTTCTACGATCCAACTCCGCCATGCTTCATATATACTCAAAAAGCTCCAAATGCATCCAATCTGCATTAAAACATAACAAAAGCGGCAGAATCTATATTCTAGCTAAAATAGCATAGAATAAGCAAGGAAAGACGGTAAATCGAGTTAAATGCGACTAGGGGAAGCATAAAATATGTATATAAATAGTGATCATCACATAGCTGAAAAGTACTTGGAGGTTTGGAGAAATGACCCACATTGGACATTGGCTGGAGTTCAAAGCAGAGTTAAGCTAGATTATGGTGTAGATATAAACTATCACAAAGCATGGGTGGCTAGAGCTAGAGCCAAGATGATGATAAATGGCAATTCTGCTGAACAGTATGCTAGGGTGTGGGATTATGTTTTTACTGGTATGAAGTATAATCCAGGAAGTTCAGCTTGTGTGAAGGTAGATAGGATTGATAGGCCCCCTTTCATTTTCCAGAGAATGTACATTTTCTTAGCAGCTTGCAAAGAAGGGTTTGTAAAAGGGTGTAGGCCACTCATAGGGGTTGATGGCTGTCATTTGAAAGGTACGTACCCTGGTATGTGTTTAGTGGCAGAGGCAATGGATGTAAATAATAACTTATTTCCAGTTGCATGGGGGGTTGTTGAGGTTGAAAATTTTGATACATGGGAGTGGTTTTTGGATCTACTTGTGAGAGACATTGGCACAGATGAAGGGGATGGATTCACATTTATGTCTGATAGACAGAAGGTATAATCTAATACACTATACTTCAATCAATCAATTTCAAATACCTTGATAACTAACCTTGTATTTTGATTTGATTTATTTGTGATGAAGGGTTTGATTGAAGCTATGAATAAGGTTGTGCCTAGAGCTGAAATCAGATATTGTGTTAGGCACATATGGGCCAACTTCAAGCTTCAATTTAGTGGACAAGGTTTCAAAGAAAGTTTTTGGAGGGCTGCTTGGGCAACAACAGAGGTATTGGAAGAGGCTGAACATAGATAGCTTGGTTGAATGATTATTGACTTTGCAAAAACAAAACTAATTAACAAAATTTCTTTTTGATTAACCAGGCTGATTTCAAGCAAGAATTGGAAGGGATCAAATTTCTTTCTGTAGCTGTTTACAACTATGTCAACAATATACCCCCAAGACATTGGAGTAGACATGCAATCTCCACCAAATGCAAAAATTCCATGATCCTGAACAACTTGTGTGAGTCATTCAATGCTGTAATGAAAGATGCAAGGGACAAGCCAATCCTTACACACATGGAGTGGATGCGTAGGTATATAATGAAAAGGAATTGTGAGAAAAGAGAAGGGGCAGAAAAGTATGAGGGGAGATTAATGCCTTACATCCACAAGTGTTTCAAGAAACTGTACATAGAAGTCATGTATGCCAAAGTCCACTCAAGTATGTCAACTGAGTTTGAGATTGATTACAAGGGTAGTTCATATACTGTCAATTTAGTTGATCATAAATGTAGTTGTTTTCACTGGGAATTAAGTGGCATACCATGTATACATGCAATGGCATGTATACTTAAGCAAAGGCTTAACCCTGAGGACTGTGTCAGTGATGCTTACTCAAGGGAGAAATATCTACTTGCTTATTCCCCTACCATACATCCAATGCCTGGTGTAAGTCAATGGGAGAGGACTGGACTTGATGAACCACTACCACCAGTGGTTAGAAAGATGCCTGGGAGGCCATCTAAGAAGAAGAGAAGAAAAGAGTCAGGGGAGACTAGTCAAGTGAAAAGGCTGAAAAAGGCTCACAAGTGTGGGAAATGTGGGACATTGGGTCATAACAAGAAAAGTTGTACAAATCCTCTTTCAGCTCCAATACAACAATCAAAAGGTGGAAGACCTCAAATAGACAATGTTTGGGTTAGGGCAAATAAAACAAGAGCTCAACAAAAACAAGCAAGAAAGGAGCATGAGCAAGCCATCTTGAGCCAAACAGGAAGCCAACCACCATGTTTATGAACACAGGAAGCCAAACAGGAAGCAAGAAAGTAGTGGTTACTTGGTAGTTTTTTTTTTAACACTTGGTTTGGTTACTTTGAACAACTCTATGTTTATGTTAATGTTGAACAAGTTTATGTTTGGTTAAGTTCTATTAGATGGTTACTTAGTAGTGGTTATTTGGTAGTTTATACTTGGTAGTTTATGTTGAACAAGTTTATGTTGAACAAGTTTATGTTGAACAATTCTATTTATGGCCTTCCTAGTAGATGAATTCAGTTTGTGTTTTAATCTTATCATTTTGATCAATTCAAGTGTACACTAATCAGTGTACATGTTCTCAGTAAATAATGCTCAAAATCAGTTTACACTAATCAATGTACATGTTGATTAGTGTAATTCTCAGACACACCGTTGTCAACAACAAAATGAAAAACATAAACATCACCTTCATTAAACAAACCATTGATAGTCAATTACAACATACTGATAAAGATACTCAGTTACAGCATTTTTGATCCACAAGTTCTAAACCATTACAATTACATAAGCTTACTAAATCAACTAGATCATACCTACGCCATAAGCTTACTAATACAAAAGGACAACATTGAGCTTACTACCTTAAAGAGATCATTCCTACGCCATTAGCTTACTAATACAAAGCACATACATCCGCACACTATAGCACAACATAGCATGACAACATCTTTCACTTGTTCTTCCTTTCTCTTGGCCAGTTTATACTCCTGAACCAATTCATTGTTCTTGGTTTTCAAGGCATCATTTTCAACATTCACCTTATTTTTTTCCTCCATTAGAAATGGCAGTACCTTACTAATCTCACCATAAGAACTCTCAATGGCTCTCTTGTCACCTACGAGTTTTGCAATAACTTCCCTCTGCCACTCTGTTTGATCCTGATCATACCATTTGAAGTGTTGACACCCTTGTGTAACATTACCACTGTAAAATCTGCAGCCCTCGAATCTTCTACCAGGATTAATTGCTGTCCATGATCTCCTTAGAACAGCTGGAGTCCCACAGTGGCAATTGCCAACACCTACATTGACCGTCTTACTTTCACTTGACGACATTTCGCCTGTATTGCAGCTGAACAAATGTAGTAATTTGACACAAACCCAGAAATCAATTGTATACTAATTTACCATTATATGACAACAAATGTAGTAAAAAGGTTACAAATTTACAGTAGCTAACTTAAACATAGCATCAAGCAACAACAGTTACTAACCCAGAAATCAATTGTATACTAGTTTGACACAAACCTGGATACTTCAATTACTAACCCTAATTTCACTCACTACTAACCCATAAAATCAATTGGGATACTTCAATTTTTGTATTACACAGCAATTTCAATAAATGAAAAAACATTTGATAACCCAGAAATCCAATTATTGTACTAAATGAAAAACAACAATTTTACTTACATACTAACGAGATAGCATAATTATGAACTACATAAACATAATTATAAACTAAATTAACATTAACGTTACATACCTTGTATAGCCTGAAGAAATAGTTTATGAACCCTAATATTGTTGTTGATGAATGAGTTTGAATATGAATGAGGTTCCTATAAATGATTTCAGGTTTGATTTGGGGATTAGAGGGGAGTGTGGGTTATAAGGGGTGAGTGAGTGAGTGAGTGAGTGAGTGGGTTAAATGAGGGGTATTTTGGTCATAAGAAATAACTGATTGACGATAAAATGTAAGCGAGACGAAAAATAAGAAAGACCGTCTTGAAAACGTAATTTAGGTGTTGATTGAGAGGGTTTAGGTTAAACGTAGGTGGTAATATGAAAAAATGGACTCAATAGGTGGTAAAACGTAAAAAATTGGACTCAATAGGTGGTATTTTACAAAAAAACACTTCAAACTACGAAACTTATTATGAGATGGAGGAATATTCTATTAATATCAACTATTATCAATATTATTATTTTTTTTTTTTGCAAGAATACATAGTCCATATATTCATCCATAGAGGGAAATACAACGACAAGGATCATTACAAAGAAGTAACCTCTACAACCACGTCTTATACTTGGTAACCATTAAGACAAAAGTATAGCCCTATTACATTTGGATTTATGGATTTTACTAAGAATTCGAGTACTAACAGCCAATTTGATCTGATGAAGAACATGTTAAACTGTATGTTCCAAGCCTCCAAATATTCTGGTATTTCTTTCCTGCCAAATGTAGAAACAAGCAGCAGCAATGCAGCAGCAAAGCCACTCATTCTTCCAATGTCTCCTGCGTGATCTAGCAGTGCACCAGCTGATAATTAACATCCTGTCATGAGTCCCACAACCAACTTGAGCCATTTAGTTAGCTCTTCCCAACTCACTCTAGAGAAGGCACAATTGAAGAAGAGATGTGCATGACATTCATCGGCAGACTTGCATAAAACACATCTGTTAATGATCTGCATACCTTTAATGGTCAGATTATCCATAGAAGCAAGCCTATTCTGCATAGCAAGGGAGAGTAAGACTCTGTGACTGGGAATAATAAAATTAGAGCTAAAAGCACAGACCCAAGGAAGAATCTGCTTCTTAGTTCTAAACCAGTTGTAAGCAGTGTTGATACTAAACTTGCCCTGAGGAGCACAAGAGGATAGAAGAGTTTCAGCAATACTAGGACTGACAGTTTTAGAGAGGATTTCATCTTTAACTCTGAGAATGCTTCTGAAATTCTCAGAGTGATGGTTCTTGCATTCAGTCATCCATATAGAGGACTCTTGGATATGATAAGCTTTGTGCCAAACAGACCAAAGATCTATATTACTCTGAATCATCCATATCCATTTAGCTAGAACTGCTTTATTCCAAGAGAGCAGTTCTTTAACATCAAATCCACCCTCTTCCCAAAGTGAACAAAGGCCTTTCCAGCTTAAAAAGATAAACTTATGCCTTTCGATGTCAGAAATATGGCGCAAAGGCCGAGGCACAAAAGCTAGCGCATGCAAATGCTATTTTGTCGGGATCTTAGATATGTTCTTAGGAGATAGGACATTGGCACACCAAAAGTTTGTAAGGCCAAAGATAACTGATTTTAACAACTGCAATTTTCCTGCATAGGAGAAGTGCTTAGTAGACCAGTGACTAGTAATTTGCTGTATTTTAGATATAAGGGCCATATAAGTATCAGTGCTGAGTCTAGTAGTATTCAGGGGTAGTCCTAGATATCTAAAAGGGAAATGTCATTCAGTAAACCCAGTAGCCTCAAGGATATGCTGTCTCACTGTAGAGGAAACTCAACCAAGATAGATGTCTGTTTTATCAATGTTAGCATGTAATCCAGGCCACTTGGAGAAGTTTGAGAGAGTATTAAGAGCAGCTTTGGCAGAGGGAACATCACCCCTAATGAAAATCATTAAGTTATCAACAAAGATGAGATGAGTTAACCCAATCTTAGCACATTTAGAGTGATGAGAAACAGTGGTGGATCTAGGGGGCTAGCAAGGGCGGTCGCCCCCCTGGTGGATGAAAAATTTGAAGTTTTAGTTAAAATTTTCAAAAAAAATTCAAATGTACCTTATAAAATAAGTCGTTCGCCCGCCCTAATTTCAAATCCTGGCTCCGCCACTGATGAGAAACCCCAAGTTGAGCACAGATCTTCCTAAGGTATCTTGAGAGCAATTCCATACTCATAACAAACAGGTAGGGGGATAAAGGATCTCCTTGTCTCAGCCCACTTTCACCTTTAAAGAAACCATGGTTGGAGCCATTAAGTCTGATAGAAAACCAAGAGCTTCTAACACAGCCCATAATCCAAGCAGTGAAAATGGCAGGGAAACCAAGTGCATCTAACATGTTATGGATAAAATTCCACTGAAGAGAATCAAAAGCTTTCCTTATATCCACCTTAATCAGACACCTAGGAGTAAGAAACTTCCTATCATAACCTTTAACCAGAGCTTGAAACATCATGATGTTTTCATGAATATTCCTTCCTTTGATGAAATCAGCCTGTTCAGGTCCTATAATCTTGGGAAGAATGTCCTGCATACGATTAGTCAAGATTTTGCTAATGGTTTTATAGAAAGTAGTACAACAAGATATAGGCCTAAAGTCCATAACAGTATTAGAGACTTTCTTTTATGAATAAGAGCAAGGATAGTAGAATTAGCTTGTTTACTAAGTCTTCCATTCCTGAAGAAAGCCTGAATTGCTTTACAGAAATCAGGACCAATAATCTCCCAAGAACTTTTGAAGAATTCAGATGAGAATCCATCAGGCCCATGGCTCTTATCAGACCCAATACTGAAAAGGGCATTTTTAATCTCAATCACATCCACAGGTTTGACCAGGAGAGGGATAAAAACAGCAGAAAGACAAGGACCTTGTTGAATGAACTGAACATCAATAGGCTCAACAGGTACATAGGTACCTAGAAGCCCTTTGTAGTACTCAACAAATCCTTTGGCCACATTATCAACCCCAATCAAATTATTTGTAGTTGCTTCCTATCATGCAGTCTAGCAAAAAAGTATTTTGAAGAAGAGTCATTATAAGAAATATGCTCAATTTTAGCTCTTTGCTTCAGCATGATGCCTTCAGTCTTCCTGAGCTTAGTTTAAGTGTTAAGTAAGTCTTTTTTCTGATCATATAACTCATGTAGATATCTATTCTTTTGAATTTTCTCCCAACAAGAGTATAAATCAGCAAGACAAGCATCAATCCTCAAGGATAAGTTGGAATAATGGTTTTTATGCAGATCTTTAAGCTTGAGCTTAACATTTTTCATCCTAGCAAAGAGTTTATAAATTTGAGCCCCCTGAACAGGCTCCATCCAGGCTTCCTTAACCAAAGAAAGGTAGTCAGGATGACTTACCTAACAGTTGAGAAAGCTGAATCTACTACCACTATGAATATCATCACAAACAGAAACCAAAACAGGAGAATGATCATAAATTCCAGCAGGGAGGAATTGGGCAGAAGTGGCAGGAAACATAGTATACCAGATTGGGTTAGCAAGAGCTCTGTCTAGTTTAGCCCAAACAAGAGTATTTGCATCTTGCTTATTAGTCCAAGTCATGTCACAGCCAGAAGCATTAATGTCATCAACACTACATTGGAGCAAACAAGCATTGAACTCATTTATATCAGAAAAGTTAGGGGTGGAATGGCTATCCTTCTCACTAACATCTCTGACCACATTGAAGTCACCAAGAAGAAGCCAGGCTTTACCAAAATTACCAATAGAGATAAGCTGATCCCAGAGCACCTTTCTATCTATGGCACTATTGCTTGCATAGACAAAACTCATGTGGAAAGAAGAGCTAGTAGCATAGTGAGTTACCTCACAATGAATGAGTTGATCTGTAACAATGAGAGGAGTAATAGAAACATTTGTAGCATTCTAAATGACCCAAATCCTTCCATTATAATGAGCATCATAATTACAGATCACCTTATACTGTCTGAACTTGTTTTTGATAATATTGATAGATTTCCCGTATTTGATTCTTGTTTCCATTAACCCTAGAATTTCCACCTTTTGAGACCTCAAAAACCTCTGAACTTCATGTTGCTTTAGAGGGTCATTACCCCCCTCTAATGTTCCATGATGCAATCCTCATTTATATGGTGTCAGGAGGATGAGTGTCTCTTGGCCTTAAATCTCTAATATTAACAGTAGTTAAAGTAGGAGTGGTAGCCTCCTGAGTTAGCATGTGAACATCATTGTCAGATATAGAAAGAGGCCATCTCTTCAAGGCTATTTGAGTAACCTCTTTCTTATCTTCCTTGATGCATTCTTGATGCTTTACATGATGATGATGCTGTGCAGGAATAACCTGACTTGCATCAACCCCTCCTGAGGTATCACCTAGCAAGCAAGGTACATTAGTAACAGTATTCATAGAAGAACTAGGATCCAAACTTTCCTGAGAAGGTGCAGTATCAGAGATGGTTTCATTCAGGGTAACATTATCAGTAGAGTAATCATCTGACAGATTGTAAAATCTGTTGGAAGTAGTTAAGGGATGAGATTATTTGGGTGACAAGGCTCTCTTCAAGGCTATTTGAGCTTGTTGTACCCCATCCTTCTTGCAGCATTCTGAGTGCATTACAGCCTTCTGAGAAGTGATATGAATCCCTACAGGAGGATCACAACTCCTGCTTGGGGAAGGCATAACCACCTCAAAATCAGCTGAGGTATCACCTAGCTTACAAGGAACACTCATATCTTTCTTCTCTCCGTGAGGGGGCTGTTTCTTGTTTTTTTTACAAGAAGCAGTTTTATGACCCATTTTCCCACATTCAGTACAATAAAATGGTAACCATTCATATTCAATTCTTTGCACAGATGGCCCATAAGGAGTCTGAAGACTGACAAATGTGGGTAAATTGGAGGAGATATCCACCTCTATCATCACCCTAGCAAATGATAGCTTCTCCTTACAGGTGGTAGGCATATCAGCAAACATTGGTCTATCAATATTATTATTATTATTATTATTAAATTATTTTTACTATGATTATTATTATATTATTATTATTATATTATTATTATAATAGTAATAATAATAATTATTATTATTTTATTTTATTTTATTTTATAAAAACGCAAATTTATTAAGCTCAAAACATAATTAACAAGAAATTAGTGGCCAATCAAAAAACTATCTGGGCTCCCACTCCTACTACTACTAGTACTATTGCTATACTATTATTATTACTATTAGTATTATCACTAATTATTATTGTTATTATAATGAATGTCATGACTATCAAAATCAATAATATTGATATTAATATTACTATTAATATTTACGAATATTATTATTAAGACTAATGATATCAACTAATAATATTTATCATTATCATTATTATTATTAATAATTATAATAATAGTAATTATTTTTATTATTGTTGTTATTATCATATTTATTTTTATTTTATTATTATTATTATTATTATTATTATTATTATTTTATTTTATTTTATTTTTTTAATTAGAAGATGCGCGCAGCTTTTATTAAAATAAAATGAAAAGTTTACATGAAGTTGGTGGGTAGCCGAGAGACAATCTGGGCCCCCACCCCCTTAGCTATAGCAAAACTAAGTCTAGCAAAAATATAAGCGGCCACCCGAGCCCCAGCATCCTGAGATACCGAGAATTTCTGGATCCGCTTGAGCAAGTCAACAGCATCCGAGCCCAGTTCCCCAAGCGAAGAGAAAGAGAAGGGTAGGAAATCATAGCCAGTAGCCGCGCATAAATCCCCATACTTAGCACATTTGCGCTGAACAACATCGCCGACAACCGTCCCGGCACAAAATCGGACATCCCAGTCTGAGTCAAGGGGGAAGACCCTGTCAAATCAACACACACATCACGCCCACTGTCCCAGGAATAAAGAAGCAAATCCGCAGGACGAAGAGATCTGTCGTGCCCGTCAACCAAATCGATATCAACCTCCTTACCCGCAAAAATATCAGACCTATAACAGATGTCAAATAAGGTGTCACGAACGAGGTTATGTCGATGCTTAACCCCCACAGTACCAGCACAAGAAACAGCGTGGTCCCCATACACATCATTAGCAAAAACCTGAGAGCAAGCAGGATAAGGCCTAGATACTGCGAATAACGGAACATCGAGGCGATATTCCAGCACACAACGGTAAGTCCTCCTGTTCATAGTCTGACCCAACCCATAGATAGGAACCGCACGCAACCAATCAAAGGAGTGGGCACCCTGCTGAGACTTCCACAACGCAAGCTGACGCGGTGTCAAAGAGAAAACAGATTCTGAAGAAGCAGCAACCGTCGCGAAATATATATCTGCCAATTTCTTCATAAGTTTAGGGGCATCGATTTCACTCGGATCACGTAATAAATCAGAACCTGTAGTTTCCGAAAACACCCGCAAGGCATCGTGAAAAGTAGGACCATCACATACAATACCAGAAGGCCGCATGAGCGTAGCCTGCAAAACTGCAGACTGCAAACGGGAAGCCAGAAAAGCATAGTGTAAAACATCCCCCGTAGCATAAACACCAAATCCACCCAAATGAAAAGGAAAAGTGGCAAGGCTCCACTGCCAATCCCCAAAACCAGGCCCAGACGCGGTGACAATACGTTCCAAGTTAGAACGAAGCGCTGCATCAAAGCGAAGATGGACAGACCCAAAGACCCCCGGGGAGCAAGTACGGAGGGAAAAATAGAGTTTAGAAATACCATTACAGGCCCGAAGCAGAAGCAACTCACATTGCGGGTCCTCAATCCTCGCGACTAAGTCCATAAGCTCAATGGTCTTAATCACTCTCCTCGCCACAAGCTCACTGCCAAAAATGGGACAAGTACTGGCAGGTCCACCCAAAACAGAGACACCACGCAAGGGCCGAGCAATAGTAGGGGGAAAAACATCGGGTAGCCGACTTCGAGGATCCTGAATAGGCCAAAAGACCTCAGTCTTAGCCACATTAAGATGGAGACCGAAACGAGGCCCATCTGCCATAATCAAATCCAAAACTCTCCCCACCTCTAAAGTGTCCCCAACAATGGTGCCATCATCCAAATACCATGCTTGCAAAGTAAGATCAAAGTAATCCCGGATGTTGCACACTAGGGGATGCAAAACCAAAGTGAAAAGCAAAGGGCCTAAAGGATCACCCTGCTGGACACCTTGACAAGACCACAAACAATGCTCCTCATAATAAAGACGGGCAGGGCTAGAGTAACAAAACTCCACCCAACGGGAAAGAACCGGACAACGACGGCGGACTTCCTGTAGCATAGTCACACGATCAACAAGGTTGAAAGCATTCTGGAAATCAACTAGCAACATAGACAGTCCCACATCACCACCACGGGCCTCAATGAGCCGGTTCAAGGCATGCAAGATAGCCTCTCCTCCACCGGACACTCCAACCCCAAACAGAAGGCAAGCAAAATAAGCAGACAAAGAAGGACCAACCAGACAAGCACCAGCCTTAGAGACAAGACGTCTCCAGACAGTGCCAACAGCGATAGGGCGAACACCCCCGCCTGATTTAACAAGCGGTGTGAGCGGATCGCTGGCAATGTACTCACCAAGGGCTACAGGGCACCGGCCCTCCGGAAAAAGATTAACCACCCTAGTAATAGAAGCGATCAAATCATCCGAGACAGCCACAACAGCACCACTCAAACAGTCCAGAAGGTGTTGGGCACGGAGCCCATCCCTCCCGCAAGAAGTGTCACGCGGGAAACCACGAATCATATCCAAAACCACTGCCGAAGAGGCAACAAGAGAATGATGATCCACAGGCAAAGGAGGCAATGAAGGAGATGGGGCGACATGATGCTTCTCTCGCAAAGCACCAAGAGTGGCATCAGTGTATGGGGCAACGCCGGAGGAAGAAAGCACCCTAACAGCAGCAGTATAATGACCATCACAAATCTTCCGCCGACACTGGCGGAGGTTTAGCTCACTTAAATCCAGATCCTCCTCCACACAAAACGAAGAAGGAACCTCAGCCAAACACTCCTGTAAAAGCTGCAAACGTCCTCCAAGCACCCCCCAAGCAAGAATAGCCCTGGTAATACTCTCCTCCTGACGCTGTCGCCTAACAACAGTCCTACACTCAAGATTACTCCTAGGAACGAAGGTCTTAAGTAGACAAAGAGGCAACACAAGCAAACGAACCCAGCAGGAGAGGTCACCAGGAGAGTCAGCCACATCATCCAAGACCCCCTTCAAAACACGAGCAAACCTGAGACGACACTTAGGATGAATAGATTTCACGGTGCGGAGGCCCAAAGAAAATAAACAATCAAGCGAAGACACGGACCACTGAACATGCTCAACCCCAGCATCAGACGAAAGAACCGAGTGAGACGGAGCCGGAGGTCTAGGGATACCGTGAATAATAAAGCTAACAATGCCATCACCACAATATTGGGGCGCAACAAAATCACCCCGACCATGCCGACACCTAGAGCGAAAGGTATGGGTTTTAAAACAATCCCCACACAACCAAAGCCCCATTCGCTTCAAGGTAATCTCGGCATTAGAGAAAACCGTCAGACTATCAGAAAGAGTTTGACGCGTCAGACCCATAACACCATCAATACAATGCCGATCCTGAAAATGCTTTTGCCAGGCGGCCTTAGTAAGGCCCTTACCACGACCATCCAGACACTCATGAATACACGAGAAAGGACAATGGAACCGGACTAAAGCAGGCATGAAGTAGAAAAAGGTAAAAAAAAATAAAAGAAGTAAAAGATAAAACCTAAAAAGAAAGACACAAACTCACGTGCATGGCCACGCCACACGCACAAACAGGCCGACGGACGACGACACCGCAAAGAGACCCACCTCGAGGAGTCCAAGCCGTCACCCAGCCAACCAGCAGCATGCCATGATATAGCCGGCGACCACCAGACGGAAGGAACCACCACAAAGGAAACCTAAGCCGAAACCGACGCGTCGCAAACGAAATTATATCTGCCTTGCTACAAGACACCGGAGACAGCCGCCTAGAGAGGGGTAGCAGAATCCGGCACGCGCCTGGAGAGGAGCAGTGGAATCCGGCAAGCAAAATACACCAACTCCCGACGACGCACGACGTAGACCAAACACAGACCCTAGAAACACCAGCAGCAGGCCGAACAATGCCTGGCAAGACGGGCCGCCGCCCAGAGGACACGATCTGACGCACTTGGTGGTGGCGGCAGAGTCGCACAGACGCGCGCAGCAGACGAAACCAGGCAGCAACGCAGCACGACACAGTACTCCTTCTCCTTCTCTAAATGCGAACCACCAACTACCCCACCACAGCCGGCGACGTGAGGTCTAGATGGTCTAGGTGGGTGGCGGTGGTTGGAGTGGCAGCAACGCAGGCAGCAGACGACGCAGCCGCACGAAACCCTACTCCTTTTCTCTCCCTCTCTAAATGCTCTTTTTCAAATTATTATATGCATGGATCAGACCATCCAACTTTTTTTTTGTTTTTGGAGTGTATCAATATATGACTTGAGAAGTCAAGATCATCTCCCTCGCGTAGTCCCACACCGGTTATTATTATTATTATTATTATTATTATCATCATCATCATCATCATCATCATCATCATCATCATCATCATCATCATCATCATCATCATCATCATCATCATCATCATCATCATCATCATCATCATCATCATTATTATTATTATTATTATTATTTCAACTCAGTTCAGTTCAGTTCAGCTCCATTCAGTTCAATTCAGTTCAGCTCTATTCAGTTCAGTTCAGTTCAGTTCAGTTCAGTTCTAAATAAGTCAGAAAGAACAAGGCGTAGCTCACTTAACCTCACTCTAGATGCCAACTTATAAGTTACAATGCCTCACTCTACAGTTTTCTTTTCTCGAAACCTAAAATCGTCAATAACCTCGTTCTTAAATTTTCGAATGACCAATTTTTTTTAATCAAATTATAGATCTCGGAGGTTAATCAATTTTAATTTTTTTTTTTGACAAATTCCGATTTCTGGTCTACAATTTATGCTTGTTTGAAGATTTTATGAACGTTAAAAAGAGCATGTCATACTTGAAAATCAAATCTCAAGGTTACTATGTGCACAAACTTAAAAAATAGGGTAACACGTGTAAAACGATAAAGTTTAGGGGTATCACGTGAATTTTCCGAAAGCAAAATGAGAACTACAATTTTTGTAATCTTCCGTATTGGATATAAAACTAGGTTGTTTACCCGTGAAATTCACGGAACGTTTTTGTTTAACAATATGTTTTAACTACGATGTGAAATAGTTTGAAGGAAACGATTTTATCGTATATATATTAACAATAATGTTTATGTCGATATAAAAAAGTAATTACACTAAAAATGGAGAGGAAATCAAATCACATGTGTTTATCTTTACGGCCAAAACCACGAAAAAAGTATTGTTCAGAACATATACATTGAAAAGTAATTTTAAATAACTAATCCAATTGATAAAATATAATTTTATAAACATATTAAATGTGAGTTCTTTCCAAAAGAAATATTTGATGTGAGAATGAGGAAAGCCTCTAATAAATTTCATATCTTTAAACATAGGAACCCATTAAAAAATGGCATGCTCGCCATATTTTTTAGGCAAAAAAGTTGAGTTAGACGGTTTCAAAAAATAATTGAGAAACGACTTGGTACCTCTTTTATTGTTAATCGTAATTTGAAGTATCTTTTTAGCTTCGTACCTATTGTTAATCGTAATCTAAAGTGTAACCGTTGTATCTTTAATCGTGATTCGTACCTGTATTATTATACATGTACCATTTTAACCTTAAAATTATAGCCCATAAAATTTACGGGTTCATTTATTTTATTTTATTTTAGAAGTTCGCGAAATATGTGACAAATATATAATTTCAACTTATATTTGCGACACTCCAAACTTCCTACTCGATACTATGTCGATAATACTCCTTCTGTCCCGATCAATTGTTGTCCTTTTTATTTTGGCACAAAGACCAAGAAAAGAGTAGGGGCCCATTTGTGGTTATAGTTAAAGATGACAAATGAACAATAGTTTCATTAGTAGTCAAATTACTCATAAAATAACTAACAAAAATAGAAAGGACAACAATTGACTGAGACATCTATGAAAGATAGGACAACAATTGATTCGGACGAAGGGAGTAGTACTCTTTACGCTCATTATTAGAGATCAAGTGAGTGTTTACGAGTAACACAATCTTTCAAGTTTGATTAGTAGATAGCCTTGAGAAGAATGGAGGAGAAAAATAGAGTGATTATTTTTTTTTTCTATGAGCTGAATCAAAATCAATGCAATATAGAAAAACTTTGAGGGAAAATTCCATGAATTCATATTCTGATAACAGATTATACAAATTTAATTACAAAGGAATTTAGTTGCGGAGCTTACGAGTATGATCATGAGATGATATCAACAAATTGAATTCCAAGTCTCTATATAAATAAGGTCCTCTTAAAATATGCTTTCTCTGTAGGTTATTTGTTTAAATATTCTACTTTTTTTGTTTTTTATTCTTTTATAATCTTTCAATTTTGAGATTTTTTGTTGTTGTAATTAATTTAGTTGCGGAGTTTACGAGTATGATCGTGAGATTATTTTTCACGTATATCAATTAACAATAATCATAAGACCACAAGTGGCCCATTCCTCCCTCCGTGGTATGTGTATCAAAAGTAAATAGAACCATATACAGTCAAGTTTGTTTATTTATTTACACGAATATTCATGTCTTCAATGAGAATTAGCAATTCATGAAATCTTAAAAGACGCGTAGGATAGCTAGGTTATTAGTGATTAACCTATGAGTAGGATACAATAGCACATCAAGCCTACTTTAACAAAGACTCCATAGTATACATCAACTCATCTCTTAAAGAAGTACATCAACTCAACTCAAAAGAAAAAATAAATACATAAATTTATACAAAAATAATCAAACTTTTGACCATACTATTACAAATTCTAAAATAAGACTATCTCATAAGTCATACTTCGTAGATTATTTCTTTAAAAAGTCAATCTGTTTATTACTATAAATAAAAAATATGAGTTTTATACAAATGGACCGTCATATGTCATAGGCCTATCTCGTGTGAGTTTCAATAATTACTGAAATACAGTAGATTGGTGATAGCAATATAGGCGTAAACTTGGGCTTTCCATTTTGCTGCAATCACCAGACAATGACATTAACTTAGAACGGATTCAATAGGATGGTAATGGTGGTAGTTGAGTAAAAACTAACAACGAATCTCAAAGTAATACAGAGCATCTGAAGAGGTCAAGAGGACAATTACGAAATTCTGAAATGGTGGTGGCAAGCAATAACAGAGTAAACTATTTATCGAGTTATCTGCTATGCTATATTTCATTCCGTCAACAATGTAACATCACAACATGTATTTATAGACCATATAAATTGTGGGAAAGAAAATAAGATTAACTCAAGGAAATAAATTGGGGGAGAATATGAAGACTATGAAATGGGAATATGAAGAGTAGATGGTGGAGGACTGGAGGTATTCATTCTAAACGTCCGCATTTATCATCTTTTAATCATATCATATACTCCGTATAATATTAAAGCTGAAGTCAGTTGCTTATTAGAATGCCACGTGTCACAACCACAAAAAATGACAATTTTAAATAATACTCCCTTCTATTCTCAATAACCTTCCCCTTTCACTTTAACACAAAAATTAAGAAAACACACTACCTCACCATATAATTAAATTTGGACCACACAAATACACTACCTCACCATACAATTAAATTTGGACCACACAAACACTTAGCAAAAAAAGAATTAGGGAAAATATTGTGAATAGACGAAAATAGAAATGGAGAATGTTATTGAGAATATGAGGGAGTATTCGACTAAATGGATACATTTATAAGCAAAATAGTATAATGATTTGAAATTGAAATTGAAATGTATATATCCTGTAAAAATGGTTATATTTATGGTCAAAACTGTAAAATGATATTATGTTTGGAAACAATATAATTGAATTACATATTTTTTAAAATCACAAACCACAATTTTATATTTATGATCACAACTTTATAAAGATATTATATTCGGAAACAATATAATTGAATTACATATTTACAAAAATCACAAACCATGATTGAAAAGGACGTACAAAGTAAGTCATCCGTATATGATTTGGAAACAATGGAAACAAAGTAAGTTATTTTTGGAGTTATGCGTTCTAAAGTATTTTGGTATACAATCCTGAAATTGTTTCCATCTAGGTCAATAAATATACATTATATATAAGATATGTGATTGGAATGGGTTCCTATAGTATTTTATTGAAATTTGAGACTTTTAAAGTGTTAAGAACATAGTTTCCAGAAATTTAGTCTTAGATTTATGACATGTACTTTACGACGAATTCTAAGATAGAATATCATATCAACCATTCATTCCAGTACAAAGAGTTTGTTACTTGGAATGATTCTTTAATGAGAACTGTGTCTCTAAAGAGACTGTGGGAGTAGAATAATCTTGAAAAAGATCAAGAATCACAGGATTCTTCTTCAAATATTGAAGGAGATAGGTAAAATCCATGAAGATTCATGGATGTATCACTTGTGAATAAGCCCCGCATAAGTTTGACCTTTAGGGAAGCAATGATAGACTTCAACTCAAAAAGCGTAAAATGGCTTGAGACCATAAATCCAAAATGGTTTCTTGTATCATTACAAAGTATGGACTTTGATTGATACACCCGGTGGTGTCATAATCATATAGCGTTTGGATTCTCCTAGCAAATATCATTATTCATGAGGTAAGATTTGACAGCCGTTAGAAGTGAATAATATAGTTTTCTTTAACGGAAATATGCAATAAGTTTTGTGTAAGACACATCTTAATATTCATGTAATTACGGTGCGCTAGGTAAATGAAAAAGTTTTAAAGGTCTATTTATTAACTGAACGAGTATCTAGAGGTTAGAATCTTCGATCTCAACAAAGTAATTCAAATGGTTTTGATTTCCTTGAGATGATGATAGTCTTATGTGTACAAGGAAATTAGTGGGAGTAGACCCTCTTTTATGATTTTGTATGTAGTTGACATACATTTTGAAGAACCGACATTTTGTCTCATGGACACTTATTAACAAAGATGTTTATTATATGCTCGTATGACGAGTAGATACCAATCTAGTCCTTGTGGCTATTATGGACAACATGTGAAAATTATTCTCATAAAAGAAACAAGGAAACATTTTTCTTATGCGAATTGTGATGAAGTAATCATTGTAAGCGTGTTACATTAATATCAAATTTAAATAGACAAGTATGGTTCCCGATTGTAATCTGGACACATTTTGTTTAAATGAAAAGTAATTGCATGCTGAAATGGTTTCAAGCACGTCGCTATGAATAATTTTACAACAAAATGAGTACTTTGTTGCTTATGAAGCATAAATAGAGTGTTTGGTTTGAAAATAACAAACCAATAAACAACTGTATACTTTGTTGCTTATGAAGAAACAAAGAGTATATTTGATTTATGAATCAAACGCGTGTAGTCAAGTTTACTTTATTTAGATAAGGTAAATTAAACATATGCAAGATAATAACCGATGCAATGGTTGCATGTCTCATACAAAACCTCTTTCGCGGCTATAATGAAAAGTCATAGTACTGCGATTTGTATAAGACGCATTAGTGAGTGGTCTTGATACTCTCGAGAGGTCTTTATTTTAGTGGGAGGTTATGTTCGACATGATTCATACGTTTGTATGACATGTTTCTTTTATATGATATAGGATTTATTTTGCATTTAATTATCGTGTAATTGAGTGTTTGAACCAAATTAGTATACATTGTTTAAACAAATTACCAAATGTGTGACTTGGTTAATTATGGAACTCTATTTTATAAGATAATGTATTTATATAAGTCTCTAATCATGGCATAGTGAAAGGGACACTTATGCCTTATAATATTAGTATGTGAGTAGGTTGATGACTATGTTACGTAAGTCATTGATATTGAAATATCAAACCACACATGGATACATGTTGGAAGATTGATCCGTCAAAAAACTTTTTTAAGATTTCGCTTAGTGTCAACAAAGTTTCTTTCACTATTTGGTATTCTTTAGACCAGAGTATTTCACTTTTTTGTACATGTGAAGTGCTCGTTTTGACATCATCAAACACCAACCGTGACTGGTGGCTATTAAGGTGATGATTGGAGTTCTCATGGAACATGTGACAGGGTGTGGTTAGATGAATGGGATTTGATACTTTTTTACTAAAGGAGTTTATCATCTTCGGCCTCTCGAAGAGTGTGAATTATGTAAGTGCATGGTCGTGCCCAGACGAGGTGAAAGTCAGTCGTCTGATGTAACAATTCATCTCAAAGATTTCAGAAAAGAGATTGAGGTTTATAGGAATGACACTTCGCCTACCATATTCTCATCTGAAGAGATAAAAGCAAAGAGATTATGGTGTTTTATAGGACATAAGTGCAGGTGGGAGACTGAAGGAGTTAGTTTGCCCATATGTCCGGAATATTGTATACCGATAAATTCTATGTGGCTACAATGTTGACTAGGAGCCGCTTGTAGTCTAAGTCCTAAACGAGTTGGGATTCAGGTAGTATTAGTCGGTTGTACAGGGCCACGCACTAGATGAGTTATGGGCAATATTATAATTAATATTGATTAATTATTAAGGCCGAATAAGAATAATAAAATATTATTCTTATTATACTTTGCTAATCCTAGATGATTTAAGATTCTCCTTGAACTCCCTGTATATAGAGATATAAGGGGAGATGTTTATTATGAGTTTTTTAAGGATAAAAATCTCAAGCGAGTAAGAGGGAAGTAAATTGCTCATAAGTTTGTACTAGCATACACACTCATATTATGTGGATGCAGGTTGAGGCGCAGCACTTGGGGCTTCATTGTGAGACGGTCTCACAAATTATATTATTATTCAAGAAGCTGCGATTTGGGTTTTATTATACTTCTTATTATTAGCATCTTATTAGAGTTCTTCCGCATCCAAGTAAGTTTGTTAATCACTCTTTTTGTTTTAATCATAATACTTCACATGCATGAGATCTTGGGAATTCTGTAATTCAAATATGTTGAAAATTGTTTCAGAACCCTTCATCTATACATATCAAAGACACGAGAATCAGCAGGACAAGGCCTAGACATCGTGAACAACGGAACACCAAGTCGATAGCTAAGCACACTACTGTAACTCGGTAAGTCCTCCCATTCATAGTCTGCCCTAACCCAGAAATAGGAACTGCTCTCAACCAATCAGACGAGTGGGCACCTTGCTGAGACTTCCATAAAGCCACATGTCCCGGAGTTAAAGAGAAAATAGAGTCCGATGTAGCGACAACCTTCGCGAAATATATATTTGCCAATTTCTTTATAAGTTTAGGGGCATCGGTTTCACTAGGGTCACGTAAAAGACCAGAACTCGTGATTTCATTGAAAACATACAAGGCATCATAAAAAGCAGGGTCATCAGCATGCAATGATACTGGAAGGACGGAGAAGCTTAGCATGCAACTCAACATATTGCAAACAGGACCCTAGCTTCATCATTTCTTTGATTTTTGTTGATTCTGCATTTGGATGCCATTGATGACGATACATGTAGTTGGATTACTATTTTGTGATGTTATGCCTGGAATGCTAAAAGGTAAGTTATCTTATTCAGTTAATGTATATGTGATTGATTGGTGTGTATCGTAATACGGTTGTGGCATATTGATTGGAGTTTAGGTGTATGAATTGTGATTGTGTTATGGATTGTGATTGTGATCTGGATTGGGGTATATTGGTGTTTGGAGGTATTTGTTACATGGAGCAGTTGCGGGAAATCGGCTCCATAGACTCTATGGGTTGCTCATCATGGTTCCCGCCATGGAGGAGACAGTTCACGTGGTTATGACCTGGGTTTGGGGGAGACATGATGTGGTAGGGTTCATGGTGTCTACGGTGTGCCTTGGACACGACGATGTGCTATTAGATGGCACCGCGGTTGGTGGTTTGGGTGCGCTATTCGATGGCACCATTGATGTGTGATGATGATATTGTGATTGCATATGATATTGTCATTGCATATGATATTGGTTAGGTATATGTTGATTAACTGTGTATTTGAATTGTTTTTTAACCTTGCCATGATCCATTCAATATTTTCGGCGATTGGAGAGTAGTCGATTAATAGGTATTAATGATAAGATGACGATTCATGACTATGACGTTGGGCTTGGATACTATTCACGAGTCGATCATTAGTTTATATTTGACTTGTATTTAATTTGTAATTAGACGACCTTAATTTGTATTTTAACTTTTATTATTTAATGTAATTTAGAGTGTGTTTTAAGATTTTTGATTTGTAATGCACTACCTAGGGAAATTGGAACTTTAGCCCTCTGTTTCACTTGGAAGACCTAGCCGAAGGCTTCTGAGCAAGGCGGGGTGTTACAAAGTGGTATTAGAGCGACAATCCTAGGAGCCTAAAACCAGTGAACCCAAATGAACGTAAAGATCGAGTCGGTAAAAATAAAATGAACCCGGTTGTAGATACATGTATCAGTCGAAACTAGCATTTATAGAATTCCAGCAAAATACTCGATGATTATAGGACACGTGTACTTTAATCGATGGTGCTCAATTAAAGATTCGTATTCTGTTAGATGGGAACTCAGTCGAGTGGGCCGTACTTGACCGAGTAAGTTGAGTGTGTATCTTAGGCAGACTTTTGCCTAGGTGGCCCTCGATCGAATGAGCGAAGCTTTCGGCCGAGTATCATGTACGTGGCCGATTGTCTTTTGTGCTCGGTCAAGAGTTTCGGTCGGGTTCGTGATCGTGCTACATACCTAGGTGATAATTGAGGGATAATACTTCTAAGTTGTAACATGAGTTTGAAACCCGACATAGGATAAAGTCAGGCCGTTTCTGAGATTTCAGGGACCTTGTTCGAGATATGTCATGCGGGGCTCTATTTATTACGACTTGTTATTTTGTACTCCTATGTTGTTTTTCGTTTATAGAGATGACTAAGTTTTGAATTTTAAGGAAAAATAAAGGTCAATTTGTAAAATTTGCCTTATTAGTTGTGTCAAAATTTTCTTTTAAAGAATTGAGCAATACTTAAATTTTCTAAACCTAAATCCGACAATGCGTTTCTCGTATTTTACCGATAAACTTTAATGATGAAGTTAATTAAGTAGTATTTCCAATTTTAACAAAACCCCAAGCACATAGATAATGTGTGTTCATATTTTAACCAAGAATATGTAACTAACGAAGGAATTGATAATGAAGGATAGAAAAATCAAGTAAGGGACCAAAAGGTGAGGTTTTCATACCCTATTACCAAAGGGGGCTGGTTAACATCGACGACGTTTTAGGAAACATCGACGACGTTTTCATTACGAAAGACGATAATGCCCTTATGCACTTAAACTCTCTATCTCTCTTCTATCTCTAATTCTCCCAAAATCAAATTATTAAGAAATAAGATCTCATATGTAGTCATATGAGATAATATTAAGATACGTTTGATAAATTATTAAGAAATAAGATCTCATATGTAGTCATATCAATAAGAACACGTTTATGAAATCTATCACAAATACAACTAATTCAACTAAAAAAATAAAAAAATTACAACAACAATTTTACTAAATCGAACAACAACAATTTCACTAAATCGAACAACAAAAATTTCACTAAATCGATTATCATGACGGACGAACAATCTTCAGCATGTTTACAAATTAATCAAAATTTAAATTTGTCATTTTTTTTCCCGGAATCTGTTAATTGTATGTTTATACTTAATTATGTTAATTGATTTACGTCACGTCTTAGTTAGTTAAAATTCAAATGCGGATTTTTTTAAAAAAAAACTGGAAAAAATACCATGGTCAGACGAAGAACTAGATGTCATGGACCATGGCCAGACATCCATTTCCAACGTCTGACCATGGCAAGACATTGGAAATGGAGGTCCAGCCATGGCCAGACATCCATTTCCAACGTCTGACCATGGATAGACGTTGGAAATGGATGTCTGGCCATGGCTGGACCTCCATTTCCAATGTCTTGCCATGGTCAGACGTTGGAAATGGATGTCTGGCCATGGTCCATGACATCCAGTTCTTCGTCTGACCATGCTATTTTTTCAGTTTTTTTAAAAAAATCCGCATTTGAATTTTAACTAATTAAGACGTAACGTAAATCAATTAACTTAATTAAGTATAAACATACAATTAACAGATTCCGGGAAAAAAATGACAAATTTAAATTTTGATTAATTTGTAAACATACTGAAAATTGTTCGTCCGTCATGATAATCGATTTAGTGAAATTTTTGTTGTTCGATTTAGTAAAATTGTTGTTGTTCGATTTAGTAAAAGTGTTGTTGTAATTTTTTTATTTTTTTAGTTGAATTAGTTGTATTTGATTTTGGGAGAATTAGAGATAGAAGAGAGATAGAGAGTTTATGTGCTTAAGGGCATTATCGTCTTTCGTAATGAAAACGTCGTGGATGTTTCTTAAAACGTCGTCGATGTTTTACAATCCGGTTAATAAATCTTGTGTAGCCTGCAAACCAACTTAGTCAAGTCCTTTTAGGTGAAAAATTCCCGGCAGCAAAGAAAATCTGCAACCTAGGAAGCCATTCCTTGGTCCGTGAATTTAATGACCTCTTGAGTGCGGGCTCGCAATCCAGGTCCAACAAGCTTCCCTCACCGCCTTCGGGTGGGTGGGATCAGTTTACCGCGCTGCGCTCCGACCCGAGTCCCCACGTCCGCTTTTTTTGCGCCCATCCCCTATATACTAAAAGATTAAGACAACCCTAAAATTGCCGCCTAAATTATCCCACTCTAAATAATGATTTTGCCGCTCAAATATGTGTTACCTAATATAATGGACCCCACTATCATTGATTGGCTCCACTAATATTCTTTTTTGAACTCTAAAATAAATAGAACCTTTTAGACATTTGTTAAATATGTCACGGTAACGGTTCAATTTAGGTTCACTATTTAGAAAACCGGTTAACGAAACCGCACCGTTTGACTAAAAATTAAGCAAAAATGAAAATATTATATAGAAAATTTGTTGTCTTGTTTCATTTTCTTTGTGCATTCAAACTCAAAAACTCATAAATTGATTAATAATAAAGTATATCCTATAGTACTTAATTTTATGGTTAGGTAATATATTTTGAAAATTTAATTTATCACTTGAAAAAGTATACGGAAATTGAAAAAAAAAGTATACATAGAACGATTAGCGGTTAACCGAACCGCTAATAACTGTTCAAAGCGGTTAGCCGAACCGCTTATAACCGTTAGAAACGGTGCGACTTAGGTTCGGAGTTTGGCCGAACTGAACCGCGTCCGAACGGAAATAAATTAGCGGTCGGTGAACCGAACAACGAATGAACATTCCTAGCTATGAGAATAACATCATATACCAAAACAAATTTCCAGCATTTTAAAACCCACCAAATGTAGAGTACATGAGCAACATATTATAATATTTACCACAGAAGTCGCCTCAGGATCATCAACTGTCATTAAGAATCGACCCCAAATGTTCTTCCCTTACCATGTTCTAAGCCACTTAAGTGAACAAAAATGTTGCGCTGATTGAACTTTGTACTCATGCAGTCACTTGTTCTTGTGGGTCATGCTGTTGTAATGCTTCTCCTTCACGATTTTCTTCTCTCCATAGACATCACAACGGCTGTAAGCTAGCCGATTAGCTAGTCAATAGATTGAGAAGTAAGCTATTTGCCTACCAATTTATAGTAGGCATACAAACCAGAGCCCAGAAAACCAAGAAGCTGTCCTATAACATTTAGCTGCAATCATACGGTTTTAAGCATCATTAGTGTGACGCTATGATGCAAAATTGATGATGCACCCCAATATAAAGGAGATTTTATCAAAATCAACGGTCAACTCACCAAATCAAAAGGCAGACCTCCAAATATTGCCCAACCAAGCCCAATGGTTACGAAGTCCTACAAGAGAATGACAATCAGAATAAGATACAAGCATTCTCTTATAACAACAGGTAGTGTTTTAGAGGCAAACACTCCTTCCTTAGGTCACTACATGACACTCAAGTACTCCCTCACTACAAGATAATGACATCCGATTCAAGCAGTAGATACGGTGCCCCCATTCACATGATTAGTGATGCAAGACCTAAGCTGAACTGCGACATTGTTTTTTGCCTCTAAAATCACGCACTACAATGCATTGGCCCATCCGCTTTTTTTCAGCAGTTTCATATTTGATGGATGAAGTGTTTGGAAATCAAAAACACAGTTCCAAACAGCAATACACCCAATTAAAGCATTGTGGATGGCATGAAGCGTACAAGGTATTATTATAGCCAAATTGGTACATAATTTGCAAGGGTAACAGATAACTTAAATACATACCTTCAGGTTACCACATATTGTCTGTGTTAGAGCTGAATTCAGAGTTGTATTGAGAAATATACTGTAGTTCAAAAAGAAGGCCAACACACAAGAAAATAACAAAACAACCTGCAAAAGAGGGCAGTAAACCAGAACAGCCTTTAAAACGACCATTTAATAACTGATTTAGAGATAATTTGAAGTGCAAACAAAGTGGAAATTTTGTATTTGTTCAGTAGAATAAGTATATTATGCACCAATTGGCCATGACAAATTCATTCCACTGGAACAGATAACTAGCGATGCTGGAAGTGTTAACTTCACCAAATCATTGCTTACGAGTTCTGACTCATTAATAAAAGTACACAGAGCTTGTCGAGATTTACGAGATAAAAGACAACATTGAGAATCACAAAAGTACCAAAAAGCCAGGCGAACGCAGGTCTGGGAAATTGACCATCATCTCTAGATCCCCTCTCACGTATGTCCAAAACAGTAATATTGGTCCACATAGAAATCCTGAAAGGAACCAAGTATATCATGTTTCAAAACTTAGGTATCGCATAAAAAGCTTGGACTCTTGGGATACTTGAGACTGTCTAATCAAAGATGGATAAGCTCACCATTACACCACATAAGTCCAAAACTATTAAGACCGCTTGACTTTCCTGAGAGAGACAAGTAGCTCTATTAGCAACAAGATCATGTAGGTAATCATAATGAAATTGAATGGTAACATTACCGATTCGAGCGATAGTTGCAAGATATATTGCTGTTGTAATATTGGCTAAAAACACAACTCCATAACCGTAAGCGTCAAATGAAAGGTCTCGAGACCCAGCAACTAACGCACCCAAAACAATCAATCCTACGCTGAATGCGGAGGGGAAAAAAGAGTGACATTAGTGACAAAGAACAGATAAGAAAGGTAGATAACGAAAGATAATTTCTTTATTAACTCGTTAGCTCCAGGTGACTAGTAATGACTACAACTAAAGATTAAGAAAGTAAATCAGAGGGCTTATGAAACCTGCCATTTAATTTAAACTAATATGTACAAATATGTAAAAGCAGCATATATCTAAACAGTTGGTCTTGCTTCAGACGGAGCATTTTGGTCTGAAGCAATAAGACGGGATTTTGTAACCACTTTACAGTTAGATGTAACCACAATTGAAAACAACTTGATATAAGCCGTGGTTACATTTTATCAAAAAGTGGCAACATAATCCCGTCTTATTTTTCAGACGGAAATGGTCCGTCTGAAATAAGAATTTGCGATATCTAAAAGCAGCAAAAAAAAATAAAATAATAAAGAACCAACACGAGAAACAGCCGCAGAACAGTTAATAATGCCCCTCGCTTTGACAACTCCCAAAGCAGAAAACATGCAAGGGCTTAAAGATGAGATCGTGAGAAGTAACTTGAAGCTAAATGACAACTCCCAAAAGTTGCAATAATATCAAATCTCAGAACGCTCATAAGAATTTACTCATCATATCTGGACCACATAAAAGTTTAGTCATATCATCGACAAAGTAACAAACTATTTAATCTGAGCAAGTTACATGTAGAAAATTCAAGCATGGGAATTTGTAGGTCAGCAAAAACACTAACCCACAGTATCAAAGGTTTTTTTCTTCTTCGTAGTTTTCTTGATAATTTAAGCATTTGAAATCACAAAAAGACATTTGTTTACCATGTGTCTCTTAGAGTGATAGGACATATAAGTCATATACAAGAAACTAAAAACTCATCTCAGTTCAAGGACAAGTTCAAGAAAGGTGATGTATATGGAAAAATAAAATAGGCACATACAAAAGAAAATTTACATATATACCTCCCAACAATGGGGGATGAATATTTCTGCTTGGCAAGAAAATACTCAATAACCATTGTAAAGACCACTGTTGTCCTCCTGAGGGTAGTATACATAGGAACATTCACTCCACGTACAGACTCCATGGTGACTAGCTTTGAAGGAGACACATTAAACATAGTCTATAAATCAGCAACAGCAAACACGATGTGTGGGATTAAATTTATTTGATGAAACTTCAAGACCATACCATATACATTAAATAGGCGAATGCAAGAGGCAAAGTGTAGAGCAATGTCTTCAACGGTACAAGAGTTACAGGGTTATCAATAGCACTTGAAGCCTCAGCAGCAGTGAAAGATATGACTTTCCAACGTCGCATAGCATAGAGAAACGAACATGAACTCGTCATCTATAGGTACAAACAAAGAGCACATTCACCAAAAGAACATGAATCCACCATCAATACTCACAAAGTGCATTCCAAAAAGTCGATGTGACTTCTATAACCCTATTCAATTACATATGCAGTGTTCTATCAGACTTGCTAAGGATAATAAATTAATAATCATTTAAAAGTTTATACACAGTTCATCCTGAATGTCATACTTGATAAAAAATAAAGAACTTCTCGATGTAATGTCTTCGATGGACGGTTAATTGACATGTAAAATACAGAGTAGCAATCATCTATTAGGAAAGTGAAATGGTTAACATCAGCTTACCTGAAATAGAGTAATCACATTAGCGCTTGGGAAGTGATATGAAGAGAGAGCAGCCTTATTGAACATAACCAAAAGCACTGCAAAAGAGGATATTCAATTTGTTTAAGATAAGAAATTACCGAGTAGATTCATCTGAGACATATTTTTTTACCCTACTCAACAACACTATAGTTTGTCATAAGAAGAAAAGCTTAGCCATTGGTATAAAACTTACTTTTACCTAAGTCATAGATTTGATACCCTGCATCCTATTTCCCGGAATTATAACCACAAAACCTTCTTTGAATGTAAATACTACTCTGTAACTCTAACCGAAACTACCTTAACTCTTAATATGACTAACTGATGTAACTGTAAACATAAAGATTCAGGAAGTAATTAACTCTATTAAGATTCGGGAATGTAAAATGGTATGCATAACTCAAGAAGTAACGAGCTCAATTAACTTCTGTTTATGAGCAGATTCACTAAGTACAAGAATCAAAAGTTACATTGCAATCCAAATTGGATTTTGTGAACCCAAAAACATCAAAAAAAAATCTGGCTACCCAGCTTATGTATGCGAATAGCAAGTCGTTCCCTAGCTAGTGCGCTGTGAGAAAAACCAGACGACTGAGGCTCCGACAAAGAAACCAGCTAATTTCATTTAGACTAGTCAAACTATAATTCTGCCATTGCTTCCTAGTTAAAGACATGACAAAAACCAGCTCTGCTATCTTCCTAATATCTTTCAGTCTCAGAAATAATTAACCCTTTAAGAGCATCGTACTTGACAACTAAAAGTACCATGTGATCATTCCAACTCATCTGCCTTCTACTGTACTTTCATTATGAAGAACTCAAGGACATACAACACCCTACTCCACGAAAAGGTCGAAACTAAAGTAAGAACCTTTGTAAGAACCATACAATCAGTAATAAGCTCAAGGCCATGTCTCCAAACCAAGGACCTGGTTTACTATAGCCGCCATCTTCGAAAAGGTAGTTCCTTTCACCAGTAATTAGAGACTTAGAGAGTTAGAGCCACAAACCCAATTGCTTATATTTTCTCCAATTCCCAACAACTGCGTTCGTACCACTACAAGTATTTTCTTACAAATTAAAGCATCTAACATTCTGAAAAATAAGACATCATACTAAATTCTAAAAAGGCCACAAATTTACAAAGCAACAGATTCATTCTCAAGCATAGACATGTTATACAGGAAAGACCACTAGAAATGCCATTTTCAAAAATGAAATTAAATAAAGGTGGCAACTTTCCTATCAAGTTTTAGGCAAATTCTCAAGCTTCAGACGGGCTATATGTGACCAATTTAAGGTCAGTTGTAAATGGTCACATTTTTACCTATAAATGTGACCAATTATATCTGACCATTTTAAAAAATGAAATTAAATAAATGACACATACAATTCCCGCACATATTAAAAGGGAAGATCAAATCGAAAATGAATACCAGCACATGACATGTAAGAAAGGGCAGCATAAGCTCCACGTTGAGACATGGCAGAACCTTTGAAAAGCTTATCATCGCCCTTTAATGGAGGATCTGTCACTGGTAGTAACGTATTCTTTTCTGAATCTGATCTCATTTCTCTTTCTCTCCTTGATTTCTTGCCAACTTTTTGAGCTGTAAATAAATGGAAGTTGAATTCTATGAATCAATTCAATAATGGGACTTCATTTTATCATTTTATTTATTTTATATATAAAATATAAAAGAAGAAAAAGTTTCAAGACCCCCAAACAAGACAAGTATAGTCAACCAAGAATGAACTCGGGTCCATTTCTCACGAGTGTCGCGACCACGAAAACTGATTCAACTTGTCGTGTGATGACATAACTGGGGACTAATGATGTCATCGGGACAAGACAAATTAACGTATTAGCACAAACCCTAGATTCAATTTAGGGAAAAAGTTATGTACAAACCTGGTAAGAGCGCAGTCAGCGGCGATGTGGAGGCCGGCTGTGCCTTGTCGGAGGTGGTGGTGGTGGTGGTGGAAGAAATTGATTTTGTGATACAATGGAATGTTGTTTTAGAATGTCCTGAATGACAACTTTCGAATTATGGCTCAACTAATTCTTTTTCAGGGACCGAAATCGTTATATCAGGAATTGGAAACGATGCCAGTTCACCGCCAAATGGCTTTTCCACTCTTTATTATTAATATACTATTTTCATCTCATACTTATCTTTCCTTTGGCTTTTAAGATCAATTTTAATAACTTTGACTATAAATAAATGTTGAAATATTAAAACTAAGACCTTATAACAAAACACATTTACATCCATCATAAAAAAATTTGGAAAAATATTTTTTAAAATGAAAAAAAAAAAGGTGAATATAAAAGAAGAATAGTCGAGTCAAAGTATCGTCTCAAAAACTTTGCAATTCAAACTACGAAACTTATTAGGAGATGGAGGAATATTCTATTAATATCAACTATTATCAATATTATTATTTTTTTTTTTTTTGCAAGAATGCATAGTTCATATATTCATCCATAGAGGGAAATACAACGACAAGGATCATTACAAAGAAGTAACCTCTACAACCAAGTCTTATACTTGGTAACCATTAAGACAAAGTATAGCCCTATTACATTTGGATTTATGGATTTTACTAAGAATTCGAGTACTAACAGCCAATTTGATCTAATGAAGAACATGTTGAACTGTATGTTCCAAGCCTTCAAATATTCTGGTATTTCTTTCCCCTGCCAAATGTAGAAACAAGCAGCAACAATGCAGCAGCAAAGCCACTCATTCTTCCAATGTCTCATGCGTGATCTAGCAGTGCACCAGCTGAGAACTAACATGCTGTCATGAGTCCCACAACCAATCTTGAGCCATTTAGTTAGCTCTTCCCAAATCACTCTAGAGAAGGCACAATTGAAGAAGAGATGTGCATGACATTCATTGGCAGACTTGCATAAAACATATATGTTAATGATCTGCATACCTTTGATGGTCAGATTATGCAACAGGAGTTACAGTCCAGGATAAACAGGGAACACAGGATCAAAGTAAGCCAACCAAAGACAGTTCAAATAATCCTACAACAAACAATGACACTGCAACCATGGTGGTTCATTACCAACTTCAAAACCAGACCATGCCTAAGCCAAGTCCAAACCACAGCCCACAACCACCATAAACTTACCTAAAGAGCTATGTCAATGCCTTATACAATTCAAACCACAGTTACACAAACCAGAACAAGAGCAAAGCAAGCAACAACCAGCCCATCTGCCAGAAAGAAGCCAGTCTGTACCAGTTGCCTTGGACAGGGTCCAAGGGTGACTACCAAGCATAAGAAACTAAAACCAAGGATCAGGCTTGATCCTTGGGAGGGTCTGCTAACTTTTTGTCCAGTGAACCTTCCTCAGAAAACGCCAGGAACACCATTTAATTCAAGCCACAAACCAAACAGACCAGTTTTAACCTATTCTAGAGTAGTTCAGCTGTCACTGTCAAGACTTCCTCTTTTTGCCAAGCAAGCTCGAGGGACTGTCTTGTGAGTCTTTTGGGATTAAATCTACTTCACTTTGGCTCAAGAAACCAAGCCTCAAGTTCACTCTTCTACTGAAAGAAAGCAACAGCAAGGCAACAAGGAAGATTGTCCTTTGTCAACTACTTTTTTCTTTACTTTATTACTTTATTTCTGAACAATGTAGCTATTTTTCTGTTTTCTTTTGCAAGCCAATTGTGGACCTAGATGTAATGAACGGGTAAGATGTATTTTCATTGCCTATATAAGGCTTATTCCTAATGAATGAAAGGCAGATTTGAAGCAAAACATAAAACTGAAACCTTGTTTCTGCATAACTTCTCTTGGCTGTGTGCTTGAGAAATCCTTCCTTTGCTGTGTGCTTGGAAGTGAGTCTAAGTCCTTAGGTGTGTGCTGGGATTGAGTCTCATCCCTCAACCATTGGCTTTGTGCTTTGGTTCAGGTTCTATCAGTTTCAATTGCATTTCAGTCAAGTAAACAGAGCAAACATAGAGTGTCTTTTAGCCTTAGCTTGTTGTCTTAAATTGTCCTTTTCGTGGTAATTTTCAGCTCAATTGGTTATCAGAGCTTAGGTTTGTGAGTTCATTTTCCTAACTACATTCAAAAACACAAAAAAACCAACCATGAGTGAAGAGAGAATTGCAGGTCTTGAAACCACAGTTCAAGGCCTTACCAGAGCTGTGATGGAAGTCACAAGATCTGTCAATGAACTCCTTGATGGTCCTCTGAACAATGACATAAGGGGAGGCAGAGGTCGAGGAAGAGGAGCACCATTCCCACATGGTGGAGGAAGGAGGAGACAACCTGTAGAGCAAGAGGAAGTGTCAGACTCAGATGGCTCAGATCAAAGTCTTCTCAGACACCAGGACAAAGACATAAAGGTAGAGATTCCTGACTTTCTAGGTAGCATGAACCCTGATGATTTCCTAGATTGGTTAAGGTCTGTAGAAAGAATCTTTGAGTTTAAAGGATACACTGATAGAAAGGCTTTTAAGGTTGCTATCATGAAACTGAAGGGATATGCCTTACTATGGTATGAGAACATGAAAACCTTGAGGGTTAGGGAAGGGAAAGAACCTGTTAAGTCATGGCTCAAACTGAAAAAGAAAATGAGAGCTAAGTTTGTATCTAGAGACTACACTCAGGACATGTTCATTAAGCTCACCCACCTGAAACAAGACTAAAGACCTGTAGAGTCTTATCTAAGGGACTTTGAACAACTCACACTGCAATGTGAGGTTGTTGAAAAACCTGAGCAAAAGATAACAAGGTTCTTAGAAGGGTTGGATGAGAGGATAACTAGTAAAGTCAGGCTGCAGAATATATACTCCTTTGAGGAGGCTGTCAACTTGTCTCTAAGGGTAGAGAAGTTAGGAAAGGGGAAATCCAGTGCCTCTAAGACACCAGCTAGAGCCCCTACCTTTAAACCCTTTGTAGGAGTCAGGATAGGAGAACCTGTGATCCCTACTAAGATTCCTGTCAACTCTGATAAAGGCAAGATTGTTGATTCAGCCCAAAGAAAAACTATCCCTCTCAAAAAATGTTTTCAGTGTCAAGGTTATGGGCATTTTGCTAGATAGTGTCCATCTAAAAGAGCTCTTAGCACCCTAGAAGTAGTGCATTGGGGAGAGGATGAGGTGTTGGTCTGTGATGATGAAATGGAGGAGCCTGAGGTAGAGGTTAGTGAGGAATTGATAGAGCCTGATGCTGGTTTAAGTTTGGTGACATGGAGAGTAATGCATGCTCAGCCTTAGCCTTTAGAAGAGGACCAAAGACACCAGATCTTTAGGACCAGATGTACTATCAAGGGTAGGGTCTGTAATCTCATCATTGATGGTGGAAGCTGCACTAATGTAGCCTCCAAAACCCTGATAGACAAGCTAGCTCTACCCACTAAAGACCACCCCATACCTTACAAACTCAGGTGGTTAAACAAATGAGCTGAGATTAAGGTGGATAAGCAGTGTGTTGTGCCTTTCTCAATTGGCAAAGGATATGTTGATGAGAGTCTGTGTGATGTTCTGCCTATGGATGCTTGTCAGCTATTGCTGGGGAGACCATGGGAGTTTGACAGAGATGCTACCCACCATGGGAGGGACAACACCTACACTTTTAAGTTTGGAAAAAAGAAAATCATTCTAGCACCTTTACCCCCTGCTCTAAAGGTTAACCCACCCCCCATGAGTGAGGCTTCCAAGGAAGTCATGTTGATAGGTGAGTCAGAGATAATACAAGAGCTGAGTGAGCTAAACCTGTGTATATATTGCTTACCAAGGAAACTGGATCAAGCATGGTTGATGTCCCTGAGGAGGTCAAGTCTATTCTAAAAGCTTATGGTGATGTTTTTCCTTCTGAGCTCCCTAGTGGGCTACCCCCACTTAGGGGAATAGAACACCACATTGACCTAGTACCTGGAGCTGTCCTACCCAACAAACCTCCTTACAGAAGTGACCCTAAGGCCACACAAGAACTCCAGCTTCAAGTAGGAGAGTTGCTGAACAAGGGGTATGTCAGGGAATCCCTCAGTCCTTGTGCTGTACCAGCATTACTAGTACCTAAGAAGGATGGGACCTGCACTACTACAAATACATGCAACAAGGACGGTTAAAAACCGTCTTTAAAGGGGGTCTTAAACCGTCGTCTAGGAGACCGTCCTCTTTGCCTAAGAGCACGGTTGTATCTTAGTCAAACCGACTTCTTTAGTAGCACAAAAGAGGACGGTTGGTTGTTAGAACCGTCTTCTTTGTTAGAAATAAGAGCACGGTTGGCTGTATGAACCGTGATCGTTTTTCCCCTGCTGAACTCTGCTGAACCGTGCTCTTAGGCTACCATAACACGCGCAGACCCGCACTTTTCAGCAAAATTTTGTATTTGACCGTCCTCTTTCAACATAGGTTGTTTGATCATTGTTTTTGTTTCATTTTATGTTACAATTTCACAATTTCTAGAAGATTTCACAACAATACAGGAATTTACCAAATCAATAAATATGATGCTTTAATCCACAATGTATAGATCAAATCTTGTGAAAAGAAATACAAAGTGATGTTTCAACCTTAAGTATCAAAATCTTAAAAACAAATATACAATCATGACACTCATTAACTAACTACATACTTGAGTCCTTCAATCCTTCAATCATCGTCATCACTTATCCTGTTGTTGTACAATCAACTGCGAACTGAACCCAAATGCGTTGAACCTCATCATCACTAACACGTGCCTTATATTGCAATGTTTATCCATCCCAAATATTCTGCTCCTCATCAATTTGCACAGAAAATTTTGTCTTCAGAGCGTTATGTATAAACTGCATATAACTTAACCAAAATGTAATTAGAACTCAATAGAAATGATTTGTTATCAACTTGAAAGCAATAACAGAAAAAATGAAACAACCATTAATAAATTATGGTCATTTAGGCATTGATTACAAGAGGAACGAAAAATACCTGATAGGGTAGGCTGCCTTTCAAAAGAAAAATAAATTATATGCAAGAGATTCTAGGTCATCCCTTCTGTTTGCAGCTCAAGTGCTCTACCAATATGGGCATGCACACTTGCATAACGTACAGTTTCCCTGTTCATTTTTACATTGAGGTGGTGGTGTGTAAGGGACAGCACAATTCAATCACAGACAATGATGTATCGATTACAAGTATGCGTAAAAATGATTTTTTGCTAACCTTAGCATATCACGACACTGATGGTAATCCACAAGTTTCGCATTTGAGGTATCCCTCCACCTGATCGCTGCACCAAATTTAAAATGCTAGATAAAAAAAACACTAGCGAAAAAGTAAAATCATCAATTGAGTGACCCATACAAATTACCAAATTACCTTGTCCAAGATTAATAAGAAACATCTACCTTAACTTCCTGTCCTGAGTAGTGGACGATGTCCAATTATATAACTGGCAATTGCACAAAACATGACATCACCAATTGTCCCCCAAAAGTCTAAAAGTTCCAGTCTTCTAGAATTGATCAAATTCAATAATTAGATGGGAATAAAACCAATTCTAAATTGATCACCAATATTTTAAATTCAATACCCTTTCACATGCATTTTATAAGTGATTGATAAAGATTCAACAAGAAGAAAACCATTTCAAATAGAAATACTCAAAATGAATATAAAGGCTAAGTAATAAAAGAAAAAGTAATAAAATGAATAAAATTGAACATGTTCCATGGTTGTAGAAAGTAGAAGAGAATAAAGTTGATCAAACGTGAGCAATACTCAAATATTCAAACCGGACAGATAACGTTTTACCAAGACCAATAAATGCAGCAAACAATTCTATGTGTTTCGCACCATTAGAAGGATATCCAGAAGTCCACGACAACTTTATCTTAGTTATTATGAGGTCTATGCCATGGGGTATCACCTTCAATATCCACTAAGCCTTCAGACCATCAGGAGGTGTGGTAAATGCACAAAAGTAGGCCATTAATAAGTATTATGCCACTAATGTTGATAAACTGCAATAAATATTTAGTGTTATAAAATAAGTTAGATAAGTCACAAGAATTCTCATCTTGGTAGCTTTGAAACATTATTCAAAATTACAGAAACCATAAAACTTAACCCATCACTTACCAATGATGCTCAAATTGATCAAATTTTATGCACTGTCATATAAATTATACTAACCTTATCTCATCAACTATAACTCATTTTAATCCCTTGAAAATCGAAGTTTGACTTTCGGGATCAAGAGCAATAAGGTTTCAATCCTTAGAATTATGTGGCGAGAGACGTTGGCGAGAGTAGTCTTATTTGATCAGTTCAGTTCAAGCAAAACCAAACAGCGAATGTCACCTGAACAAGAAATTCACCTTCGTAACTTTAAACAAGAACACAGTATTTCCTATTTCCTATTTCCTAAATATTGGTTTCCTGATTTGAGCATAGCTAACTCGAAAAGTTGCTGAATTGAAATCCGATTTTAATGTAAAATAGAACTAACAAAAGACACTAACTTATGAGCTAACTAATAAAAGAGAAACTTATCACAAAGAAAATCAAGAACTAGTTAATGAATTATTTTGATGTACTCAACAACATAAAGTCTGAAAATGAACAACACAAAATCAAGGGAAAACTTACCCAGTTAAAGGTGCTGAAACGATGAAACGATGGTTGAGCGATGTCAAAGATGGATTTATGCGTCTCTATCTGCTTTATCTATTATTATGTCAACACAACCACACAGAACTTTCAGATATTATACAAAGCACTAACTACATACAAAAGCCCCAATTTTCATATCAACCCTAAATCCAAAGATATGCAAAATTTACCTTATGCATTTTTTTCTTTGAACAGATAAATATGCAATCACCAAAAAACTAATGATTAAATTTTGAAATATTAATAAAAAGATTTCAAAG
>JAIUZE010001357.1:0-24764 GCA_022085475.1 Heliosperma pusillum | reverse complement strand
AAAGGAGATAGTGATAGACAAGATTGCTACGGATGATAACGTTGCAAATCCTCTCACTAAACCGTTAAGATATGATAAGCATGAAGGGCACGTTATTTCCATGGGAATTAAGCGTGTTCCTGAGTTGTATTAGTTGTTTTATATGAATCAGACATGTATCCTTTTCATAAAACTATTAATAAAATCATCGTTATGTTTTATATTTTGTTTTTCATGTGGGTTGTACTGACAACATTGAACACCACAAAGTGAACTGAATTACATTATATTTTGTTTTGGTCCGTAATTGCCTACATGAGCTGATAACTCTGGCAATTATTTTGTGACGTCGATTGATGGTGGGTTCAACGAGCCATAAGTCAAACTGTTGACTGATCGATCATAGATGCGGGTTATAATGATACTGCGCAGGACATTTTGTGACGACGTTATGGAGTCCTAAATGTTTAGGAACATTAGGTGCCAGGTCGTGGATAGGACATCCATAGTGTTCCTAGAGTCGATTCTTTTGACTATCGACTGTCTCTTGAGATAAAGGCAGTTTTTGGGTGACTTTGGTTTCTTTCTCATGGTCGACCGTAACAGGAGGCTAAGTAGATTTTCACTGGGTCATTTCATACTGCGCTTGTATCTGCAAGATTCGAGTTGAAGAAAATATCCAACCTTTATCAGGATTATGATATTTCTCAGGGCCACTCGAGGAGCTGTAACTGAAATGCATGGCCATTCTCGAATAAAGATTCGTTTATCAGTTAAGTTACTCTCTAGTCGGGGAAACCACTCTTGATACTGATCACTTGTAAACTACGACCTTTGTGAATACGGACTTTGCAAATTGGTTTACATTGAGTGGGAGAAATTTATTATGGATATGAGAATCGGTTATCGCACATACACTTGTATGGACAAGTGGGAGATTGTTGGAGCTAGTGTCCTCCACAGTTAGTGCAATAACATAAATAAATATCTGTAGTTTCACAGGGTAGACTTTGTATAATAATCATTTGATTAACGTTTATCAATAACATTGTTTTGCTATATAAGTATTGCCTTTTCTTGTCATACAGATGCCGGTGATCAACTGGTCCCTTAAAAGTCACAGCCCTATAGGAATGTGTTTTGAGAATGTTATTATGGAGAAAAATCTCAATAATTGATGCCCTATTTTATTACTAAAGCGGTATCAGTGTGTATTGTGACTAAAAGGTTAGTCAATGTGATGATGAGACGATTATTTAATAATATTAAATAAGTAGCTGAGACGAATTAACTGTAATTCGTAAATTGAATATAAAATGTTATATTTAATTATTGTATATAATGTAAGCTAATTAAACATAAACCGTTATAATTAATTGGCAAATTATAAATATACGGATATTTATAATTAATGATGTATTATAATGTCGGTCCATGTAAAACGACGATTATAATATACTACATTATATTGGAAGCTAAAATAACCGAAACAAAAGTGTCCAGATACACTCTGTTTTTCGGTTAATGGGTAGTTATTTTGAGGAGACAAAATCTCCTCATATAAACCTACAATGAGCCGTGAGAAAAAAACAAGGGGTAGATAATTCTAAACCTAATTCTATTATCACTGGATGCCTCCATCTCAACATACATCACAAAAGAAAAGTTAACAGTAACTTTTTCACAAAAACACAAAACAAAAGGTTAACAGTAACTTTTGAAAACTTCTAGCAACACAAGGGCATTTCTCATACAGTCTTGGGTGCAACGATTAGGAAGATATCTACCTTGATATCTCTGTTCTTTACGCCAATTGCTAGGACCGTAGGTTATTCCTAATCCCTTTGTTTAATTATGCAATTTCGTTTATGACCTGTTAATCATATAAATCGTAATTTCATTATAATCTTGTAAGATTAAAGGGATGTATACGGATATATTCCCACAGTCTTTACATTATAGTTTCATTTTCTTTTAGTATTTCCTTTATCGTGTTTATCATTCTTAGTTTTATAATCTAAGTTTCCTTTTCATTGTTAATCATGCATAAGTAGCCACCCTTCTAGGGTGTAGGATAGCCATGTTAGATTGATTAAAAGATGTTAATTGGATAAAAGAAATTGTGCCTTTAAAACGTTGTGTCTATGCATGTTTGGATTGTAACAATAGTTATCGATTTTTGGCCAAAATCATTTGACTAGTATGGAATTCTTTTCCAAGGTAGACATACGAGAATTGAATAGACAAAAGCATGACATGGTAGATTAAGACCTAGTAAATCGCATAAAAAGCCTGCTAGACCATCTGATCTATGATTGTAATGAACACATCATTCTTACGAACTCAACAATGAATTATTTGCATATCCTAAATCCAATTTCATCAATATGTTAATCTATATGTGTGAACCTACTTCCCTAGATTCTTTTCTTTATTGCATTGTTATTATTTAGTAATTTGTGACAAACATTTGCCAATCGTCCAAGGTAGAGTTCTAACCACAACTATTCACAAGTATCTCCCGTCTCCCCGAGATCGACCCCTTACTTCCTTAATTACATTAATTTGTTGTTAGCCTAGTCTGGGTTATTTATCTTTGATTAAGGTACGCGACAACCCTCTCAAATTTTGGCGCCGTTGCCGGGGAGCACGGTTTTGTTTATTTGTGATTAGTAGAGTTTTATCTTGTTTTTTTTTCTCTTTTCTTTTGTGTCGAGGAACACCTGTTCCTTGCGATTTTTTCTCACCTTTTCCTTGTAAGTATAGTGACTCTTTTCACGTAATAGGAATATTTTATTTCAAAGGGATTGCTTTATTTTCTCTCAATGACTATCTATTTCCAACCTCCACAATGCGAGAATGAGCCTTTCCATGAATACCTCGACCGATTTTATAGCTATTCTAACCATATTATCTCTCTTGGGTATACCCTTGATGAGACCTATATGAGAGATGTCGTGCTTCATGGAATGCTCATTAAGTGTCGTAGCCTGGCTATGCAATTGAGTGCTGGGAGTTTTTATCAAAAGAGAGGAAAAGAGCTTTGGATTTTCTTGGACTTTATGGCATCCTAATCTCGGGATGAAACGCACCGGCGGTTGGGAATCCAAGAGCAAATCAATGAAATCAGGGCTCGACTTCAAATACTCAAAGGGCAAAAGGAAGAACCCACGTTTCAAAAATGTAAGCCAATCAATTTTCCTTATGCTTTTTCACCCCCATGTGAGTCTATTTTCTCCTATGCTTTTTCAGCCCCCTCATGTGAGTCTAATTCTCCCCAATCATATGAATTAATAGATGACGATGATGATGGTCCAACCTTTTCTATTGAAAGTCACTCTAGTGTCGTTCCATTTGACAATTTTGAGACCCCCATTATTGATATTGACCATATGGTAGTCGAGACTTTAGACAAGGATGTTGTTAAGCCCATTTGTGACTCCAATGGAGAGTCGTCGATCGAGTCATCAGATTTCTTTGAAAATCCCTTCGCTAAGGATATTCCAGATTTATTTGAAAATGATATTGGGTTTTGTGAACCTAGCCTTGAAATTAAGTGGGATCAACCACCCATTTTTGATTCCCAATCCTTTGATTCACCCTACCCCCAATTAGAGTCCACTAATGATATTTTGGGAACTAATTGTTTGTTCCATGATCTTAAACATTTCACTCCATCTCTCACTGACGAGTGGAGCAGTTCAGTGGTCATCTATGAAGTTTGTCATGCGCACAATGATAAGATATATCAATTCTTACCTTCAATATTTCATGCCTATATCTTGTCAATTGCTTACATATGTTTTTGTATAGCTCATGCGCAGGTATATGATCGACTTCTAAGGGCATTGACATGCTTTTTAAGGCACAAAGAATGATTTTCATTAATAAAGAGTCTAGCAAGACATTTAAATTGCGCTTCTTGGGAGGCAACCCGTGTTCCTTTTCTTTTTGCATTTTTATTTTTGTATTCCCTTTTTCGTTGTTAGGATTTATTTTGCAGATGAAAGAGTTTTTGAAGAATTTATGAAGACCTTCCTTGTCAAGTCCAAAAGACTAGCTTGGGGGAGTCCACGCTCACTAGTATGCTTCACTTTTCTTTCATCTTCTTCCCTTTTTACCCTTCTTCCAATTAAGCATCTCATTGCATATTTTGTCTTTGTGCTCACATTGAGGACAATGTGATGTTTAGCTTGGTGGAGGGATTGCATTTTCCCATTTTGCATTTTAGTTGATCATTTTTCGAATTTTGAATAAAAGAAAGAGAAGATTTTTGAGAAAATTTAAAAATTTCTGAACACAATTGAATACTTTTCATGCTTTGCTTGCTTGTTTACTATGCTATCATGTTACATTTCCCAAACTTAGAGCTTTCAAAAGATAATGATTCAATATTCTTTGAATTTTGCATACATGGGGAAGTCTTGTACACAGTAGGCATGTAATCAATCTATAGATGAGTACGCTTGATCTTGACATTTGGCAAACTACATATATTGTGAGGTAGAACCTCCTTAGACTGGTACATCCATACCCAGTCTCATTTAGGTGTGTGTAGTTCTACTTGTGAAGTGTGTCATGTCAAAACGCATAAGTATGGTTCTCATTTCATTTCTATAAGCATTGCATTCATGAATCACTATGATTTGAAGCCTTTTTCACTTTAATTTGCCCCTCAAAATAAGCCCCTTCATACAAATGCTTCACAAAATAATAGCTACATATAAAAACTGCCTACCTTTTGAGCTAGTAGCTAGACTATGGTGTATGGGTGCTCTTTTGAGAAGATTTTTTTCCTTAATGACAAAGTGAATTTGGAGAACGAAAAATATTCAAGAAGTGATGTTCAAAAGAAAAGAAAAGAAAAGAAAAGAAAGAAATCGAAAAAATGAAAAAATCGAAAAATTGAAAAAGAAAAGAAAAAGAAATAAAAAAAATTAGAAGAAGTTGCGAGTATCTCCTCAAAATGTCAAGTCAATATTCAGAAGGAGTTTACCCTTGTGTTTCGTGTGTAATAAGCCAATCTGTTACTTCTGTCATCGTTTTTCGTCTTCTGGGAAATTGATCGAAAGTTTGGATTGAGTATTCATTTATCATTGGTCAGTTGCTAGCTCACTCTAACCTTCACATGACCATAACTATTTGTCCACCTTTCACCCATTTCCCAAAGCCTTCTTCTTATTTTTCGGCTTCTTTTCTGTGTGCATTGTGATCTTTGACTTCTGTTTTGAATTGTTTACCATATTAGACTGCGGACACATTTTCATAAGTCGTAGATAGGTGAGTGTCTCAAACACATTTACACATAAAGAAATCACCTTTTACATACTATGAGTGTTCGAGTGTGCCGTGAGAGTCCATTTGTCAAAAGATCATGCAAGAGCCGAAAATTCTATAGTGAAATTCTTTGTGCTACGCCGTTATGTAAATCTCAGCCATGTTATGTATCATTCTTGCCCACGTTGTTTTTGGGTTATGATTCATTATGTTTCCAAAGCTTTATGTTGAGATTTGTTTCTTGATGGTGTAGTAGCCAACGCTTGCAACCTTGTCCTGGTATTGTTTGTTATGTTTGCTTGAGGACAAGCAAAGGTTTAGCTTGGGGGAGTTTGATAAGTGAATATTTGTATGGTTTTAACCCCCAATTTAGCTCAGTTTTGTATGTCATTTGTGCTTTGTTAAGCCACTTTATGAGCTAATGTCGTCTTCTAGGCGAATTCCTAAGTTCTAACATGTTTTGTAGGGAAAGTGGCGTTTCTACGCCCTTTTTCTATATTCCCGAGCATTTGCCTAGAACCCGACGACTCGAAGAAGCAAGCTTAACCAAGTGAAATGCATTTCAAGAAGGTTCACTAATTCGAAAGAGAGAAGAATCAAAGACAGTTTCGTAGTTGTCGGAAGATCAATCAGTTAGGCGAAAGAAATCATCGCTTTACATCAAACCCTATCAACAAACCCGATTGTAGAAGTCAAGGGGGATGTTGGAAGTCAAGGCAAAGCAAAGGAAGATGAAACGACAGTCAAAGGATCTGGAATACAACTTACCCGATCGGGTAAGTGGTGTACCCGATCGGGTAAGTGTGCTGATCCGAGCATGACGGCTACAACTACCTTTTTTTGACCTATCTGTTTAATGCCCGACCTCTTCTCCTCGAAACCCTAATGCTATAAATAGATGCTCTAGCCCCTCATATCAAATCATCCCCTCACACAACATCTCTTCTCTTCTTACATTTCTCTTTAGTTTAGTTCTTCTTCTTTCTTAGTTTAGTTTAGTTTTAGTTTTCTCTAGTTTAGTTTAGTCTAGTTCTAAGTTTTCTTCAATTGTAGTTGTTCTAGTTGTAATTGGAATTCAAGTTTCCGGGTTTGCATTTCCTATTCAAGTTCTTATTCCATTTCAATCTTTGCTCATCCTTTTCGGTAATCTTTATTCTCGTCTTTACATTATAGTTTCATTTTCGTTTAGTATTTCCTTATCATTGTTTACATTCTAGTTTTATAATCTTGTTTCCTTTCATGTTATCATGCTATTTAGTCATCCTTTCTAGGGTGTCGATAGCACATGTTTAGAATTAATTAAAAGATCATAAATGGACCAAAGAAATATAATGGCTTTAAAACGTTGTGTCCTATGATGTTTGTATTGAACGATAGTTATCCAGTGTTACTCATGCATAAGTAGTCATCTTTCTTAGTTTAGTTTAGTTTTACTTTTCTCTAGTTTAGTTTAGTCTAGTTCTAAGTTTTCTTCAATTGTAGTTGTTCTAGTTGTAATTGGAATTCAAGTTTCCGGGTTTGCATTTCCTATTCAAGTTCTTATTCCATTTCATTCTTTGCTCATCCTTTTTCGGTAATCTTTATTCTCGTCTTTACATTATAGTTTCATTTTCTTTTAGTATTTCCTTTATCATGTTTATCATTCTTAGTTTTCTAATCTTAGTTTCCTTTTCATTGTTAATCATGCATAAGTAGTCACCCTTCTAGGGTGTAGGATAGCCATGTTAGATTGATTAAAAGATGTTAATTGGATAAAAGAAATTGTGCCCTTAAAACGTTGTGTCTATGCATGTTTGGATTGTAACAATAGTTATCCATTTTTGGCCAAAATCATTTGACTAGTATGGAATTCTTTTCCAAGGTAGACATACGAGAATTGAATAGACAAAGCATGACATGGTAGATTAAGACCTAGTAAATCCCATAAAAAGCCTGCTAGACCATCTGATCTATGATTGTAATGAACACATCATTCTTACGAACTCACAATGAATTATTTGCATATCCTAAATCAAATTTCATCAATATGTTAATCTACATGTGTGAACCTACTTCCCTAGATTCTTTTCTTTATTGCATTGTTATTATTTAGTAATTAGTGTCAAACATTTGTCAATCGTCTAAGGTAGAGTTCTAACCACAACTATTTACACGTATTTCCCGTCTCCCCGAGATCGACCCCTTACTTCCCTAATTACATTAATTTGTTGTTAGCCTAGTCTGGGTTATTTATCTTTGATTAGGGTACGCGACAACCCTGTCAAAACCACAAAACCCTAACCTCCATATTCTTCCAAGCTTTAAATCATCGCTACTCATTCATTTCTCGCTCAAATCTGCTCTAGTTCGTCTCATTCTTTCCCTCTCATCGTCCTCTATCCGTATTGGTAATAAAATTACCGTCTTTTTTGCTTTTCAATTTATCCGTCATTCTCAAAGGTGAATTATATTCATCTTTTATTATCTAATTGTAGGTGGAGACTAGGAAGGCTTAGAAATCGATTCAAGATGCGAAAAGGTAACGGTGAAAGGTTACTCGATATCATTTACGTGTTTTACGTGTTTTCTATGTTAGGAATCGTATTTAGAATATGATTAGTAAGCTTAGAAATTGTGTTGATGATGATACTTGTTGTTTGTTGAGAATTGATTTGAGTATGGATGATTTATGATAATAGTTGATGATGGTTGAATATTGATCCTTAGTGAAATTGGTGATTTTTGTGTGATGTTGACCCCAACCGGCCGACCGGCAGCCGGTCAGCTGACCGGCTGGGGCAGTGGCTGTATATTATTGTTGTTACGTGAAGTTTATGCATGATTTAGGTCTCAGCCGGCCGACCGGCAGCCGGTCAGCCGACCGGCAGCCGGTCAGCCGACCGGCTGAGACACCCCTACTTTTCCTTGGTTTTTTTTCTCTTAGGCGTTGGTCCCAGTCGGGTAGCCGGCAGCCGGTCCACCTGACCGGCTGGGACATGCTGCTCTTTCAAGTTAGTTTTTGGTATGATGATTGGTACCAGCCGGGTGGCCGGCAGCCGGTCCACCTGACCGGCTGGCACCTGCTGGAAGTTCTTTGAAATTCTTGTTTACGTTTTCATTTATAATAATTCCGATGGTTCATTTATCGTATAAATTTACGGAATGACTTTAAATATTAATGGTTTTTTGAATATATGATATTTCACTCGCTTGTATCGCGTGTTTTGTGATGGTTTTTGGTATGTCCCACTTTGAGTCGGTTTTTACAAATGTTATGGTTTGAGCACTATTTTTTTTGTGCTTTGTACTCTCATTCCCTTGGCTACCTCCACGTTCGTAAGGCTGGAATGTCGGAACGGGGAGGTATCCTTACTGCTTAATTGCATGTGTTAGTGGGCATATGACGACGTTGTTGGGAGACGAACGCTTTGCGTTGATCGACCCGGCCGTCAAATGTTGTATACTTGCGAGGTGGTGTCATTGCATGTAGCGTACCGCTTGTTGTGAGGCTTGTGCTCTTTTCCGCCTCTTTCGTGAAGGTTGACCGAATTTGGGGAACTCGGTGTCTATGATTGACCGAGTCTTGGATGCGAAATGTCATCGCTTGTCGAATCGGAAAATGGTTTATTCCGAGAGTCTGGCCAGGTTTAGACTAGGACCGGGTATTTATATCGTCGTCCTACCAGGAGGAAATTAGTCTACATAAACGAAATGTAGCATCGTGTATGCGTTCAGGGAAATGTTGTATCCCGTGGATGCCTTTTAATCATACTTGCATGTACACGGTGCTAGTGCGTGTCATTTACCGTGAGATATGTCGTCAACGTATTGTACGTTTGAATGGATGATTATATGATTGATTATTTATGATTCTTGAATGACTTGGCATGGTTTGTTTGTCGAGTCTCAATCTTATCAAACTTACGCCGCTAACGGTGAGATGCAAGCCCTAGTGAGAGTGTATGGTTGCCTAAGAGTGTCATCCCCGAGTCATTCTATAACATGATGGTTACTGATTTGTACTTCATATGCTCTTATCTTTATATATTGAATTGCCTATATATCCTTCTCGTATTTCACATGTATATCTATATATGCATGCTTCTTGTGACAACCCTCGCGAATGCGGAAATATAAAACATACAAGCATGTGAATTATATAGCGGAAATATGAAGTTTTTAAAACTTTTATACATGCAAGAAGAAGTATACGAGGAGTGTCAAATATTACAAACCAAAGTACGAAATAAACTACGACAAGAGACGAAGTCTCTCCAAATGTTAACAAAGGAAAAGTGTTTAGCAAACAAGCTAAAATCGTCTAGAGGTGTTTCACCAAGGGACTACGCCCGCTAGCTCACACACGAACCCAAAATACCACAAGCAAAAAGTCAACCAATCAAGCAACCTGTTCATCCATGAAAAACATGAACGCCACAGTCAGTGGGGAGTAACTCCGGGTTCTCCTAGCCATATCACATCAAACGTACATAAAAGGAAATACAAAAGTAGAAGCATGCATATAAAGATATACATGTGAAATACGATAAGGATAGATAGGCAATTCGATATATAATGATAAGAGCATATGAAGTACAAACCGTAACCATCATGCTATTGATAGACTCGGGGAAGACACCCTTAGGCAACTATATACTCACTAGGGCTTACATCTCACCGTTAGCGGCATATACTTGATAAGATAGAGACTCGACATATAAACCACGCCAATCATCTATTTCATGCAAGAGTCCAACTCAACGTTCACATATAATTCAACTTACAAACAACCGTCCAATCATACAAATATAACAACATATTCTCTCACGGTTAATGGCACGCACTAGCATCATGTACAATAGCAAGACAAGTCAATGGAAGTCCACAGGATAAGACGTTTCCCTGAACCGTATACGATAAGACGTTTCGTATACTCATGACCCAGACAAACAAGTTCACGGGATAAGACGTTTCCCGGAATCAGGTACGATAAGACGTTTCGTACACACAAGACTCTAATCCTCTCGGTAGGACGACGATAATAATACGGTCCTAGTCTAAACCTGGCCAGACTCTCGGAATAAGACATGTTCCGATTCGACATGTGATAAGACGTTCCACATCCAAGAATCGGTCAATCATAGACGCCGAGTACCCCAAATTCGGTAGATCAATTCACGAAAGAGGCGGAAAAGAGCACAAGCCTCATAACAAGCGGTACGCTACATGCAAATAACACCACCTCGCAAGTACACAACATTTGACGGCGGGGTCGATCAACGCATAGCGTTCAACTCCCAACAACGTCGTAATATCCCCACTAAACATGCATACAAGCATCAAGGATACACCCTATCGCTCCGACATTCCAGTCTAACGAGTATAAGGGTGTAGCCGGGAAATGAGAGTACAAAGCACATAGGAAATTTGTGCTCAAACCGTAACATGTGTAAAAACCGACTCAAAGTGGGACATACCAAAAACCGTCACAAAACATGAGAATAGGGAATTATATAAACTTAACTATGATAAAAATTAATCAATACATGATACATAAGCATTAGAACAAGTTTATGAAGCATAATGAATAAAAACATAGATCACCTCTCCAAAACAACGCTGTTTGGAAACCAACGAAAACAAGGGTCCACTTCAAACGGTCATAACTAGAGTTCTAGACATGAAAATTCAGAAATTCCAAATGGAGGTGATAGCTTATCCTCTTACGGTTCCAACGGGATGTCACACGCCCAAAACAAGCAAGTAACGAAGGAGATATGATCATTTTACGAAAAGGGGTCAGTGTAGAAAAATTTCAGTCGGCAGAGAATGACGCAGCCTGCGTCACCACGACGCAGCCTGCGTCCTATTCGGACACGTAAGAGTCACACAAATCACCACAATTTCACTAAGGCATAACACAAATATCATCTATCATCACAATTCATCAATTCTCATATCAATTATCAACTAACAACAACCATCATCAACAACACAATTCCTAAGATTACTAATCATATTCTAAATACGATTTCTAACATGGAAAACACATTAAAACACGTAAATGATATCGAGTAACCCTTCACCGTTACCTTTTCGCGTCTTTAAACGGTTTCTAAACCTTCCTAGTCTCCACCTACATACAATTAGATAATAAAAGATGAATATCATTCACCTTGAGAAAGACGGATAATTTAAAAAGCGAGAAAGACGGTAATTTTATTACCAATACGGATAGAGGAAGCTAAGAGGGGAAGAATAAGACGAACTTACGCGAATTTGAGCGAATAACGAAGAAGTAGCGACGAATCTAAGACGGGTCAAAATGGAGGCAAGGTTTTTGGTGTTTATGGTGAGGAAGAAGAAGGAAATGAATTGTGAGGAAATGAATTAGGTTTAGGGTTTAAGGGAGTATATGTAGGGTGAGTCGGAAAAGTCAACGAAAGTCAAAGGCGGCTCAAAAGTCAAGAAAAGTCAAAGGCGACTCAAAAGTCAAGAAAAGTCAAAGATGACTCAAAAATCAAGAAAAGTCAAAGACGACTTAAAAGTCAAGAAAAGTCAAACTCGCCTTAAGACGGGATTCTCATGGAATCTCGCGGAAATTCCAAATACGAACTCGGAAATTCTAAATTCGACTCGAAACTTTAAATTCTAAATTAAAACTTAAATTTGCTGAAAAGATTTCGTAAAATATTTCTACTAGAAAAATAGGGTACATTTCCGGGTGTTACAATTCTTCCCTATTTCATTTTTGGGTTATTCATGTTTTCTTCCCTATTTCCTTTTTGGATGTGGGGTAGTGTGTTTTGTGTGGTCTAAATTCATTTGTTTGTGGGGTAGTGTGTTTTGTGTGGTCAAAATTTATTTTCTTAATCTAAGAGCCAAAATGAAAGGGGAAGAATACCTTGAATATGAGGGAGTATGTTCGTTTGATGGTGGCTTAATAAATCACCAAGTGTTACATTTTGGTCGCACGCCCCACTTTTTTTGTATGAGATGTGATTGATAGTTTTGTTAAGATGCATTGTGATAAGCTTGACAGTGTGACCAAATAGGAGGATTGACTCGGTTGTAGTGGGAGTATTATATTTTGAACGGCCAATTTGATATGGTTGTTACAAGGAATCTTTTTTGGAGGCATATTAGAGGAAATAATGGCTATAGTTAAGGTGAAATAAAGTGTCTTAAAATTTGTTTTGATGATTATAATTTCTCTTTATTTACCTTCAAGTGCAATTTTGGAGGCTATATATTGTGATAATTCTGTGTGAATTACACATCCAACAACACCACAAAATAGTAACATACAATGACATTAAAGTTACCATTGTTAGAAGCTTTTGGAATTTGGGGAGCTGATTTTATCCGAGACTTTTATGATAGATGAAACATCTCAACCAAAACCTTAAGGTGATGGTTGAGGCCCATATATTATAGTTATATTCTATTATGCCCCCTCACTCGAATGCCCATTGGGCTTGAAGAGTGGTCGGTTTGTGCACAGACCCCCCATACCATGTGCCGGGTTTTTTCCACTTTGTGAGGTTGTGAGATTTTGGGGGCTGCCAGGGTTTGCACACGTGACCTTCGGTCACTCTGGCTCTGATACCATGATGGATGAACCATCTCAACCAAAACCTTAAGGTGATGGTTGAGGCCCATATATTATAGTTATATTCTATTATTTTATACCCTCCCTTCATAATCGATTTTGTGGGCAGAAGTCGGCACATCGACTTGTCCTTATCAACCTATTACCATTGCTCTTGGTCGAAACAGTAGTACACGTGTATTTGTGTTTGAATATCGAATACAACTAACCATAGTAAGGTAGTAATGTAAATTGAAGTAAGTAGAGTAAGACAACAAGATACTGACAGAGTTAAATTACAATAATCCATGTGAAAACGCACAGGACTGGACACACTGTGTTTCTTACAGCGGTAACATGTGGATGCCTTCGTATTATTAATGTTAATAAAAACCCATCATTTATTAAGGTTCCGCCTTCAGATGATTTTACGCTATAGTACGTATACTATACTTGTTTACTACAGCTGTAATATCGCTGGATCACGCTACGGTTGCTACCCAGTTACGCTGCTTTCTGTGATTAGTACAGTACATTATTAATACTGCAACTAGATAGGTTAGCAACCCAAAGAACCAACAGTTGATCCTTCACCAGTAGAAAGCCAAAAAGAAACCCAACCATCCACCGCTAAGGAAGCGGAAGACAAATCTAAAAAGAAGGATGAACTTGAAAAGGAACCCATCAAAATTCAAGTTCCATTTCCCCAACGTTTGAGGAGAAATCATAAGGAAACCCAATTCGGTAAATTCATGGAAGTTGTCAAAAACCTCCAAGTAACGGTTCCCTTCACTGAATTAATCACTCAAATCCCTTCTTACACGAAATTTATGAAGGATATCTTAACAAAGAAGAGGACGCTGGATGATGTTGAAATCATCGCATTCACCGCCAAATGCAGTGCGTTATTGCAAAATAAGTCCCCTCCTAAGTTAAATGATCCTGGTAGTTTCTCTATACCTTGCACTATAGGCACCTACACGATTGATAAAGCTTTATGCGATCTAGGTGCTAGTGTAAGCGTTATGTCCTATTCCATATGCGAAAAATTGAATATGGGAATTCTGAAATGCACAAGTATCACCCTGCAAATGGCAGATAGTTCTCTAAAACAACCTATAGGAGTTTTAGAAGATGTACCTGTTAGAGTAGGGAAGTTTTTCATTCCAGTCGATTTTATAGTGTTAGATATGGCAGAAGATTCGCAAATCCCTATCATTCTAGGAAGGCCATTTCTACACACTGCGGGTGCAGTAATCGATGTCAAGAATGGAAAATTGACATTAGAAGTAGGTGATGATAACCTACAACTTAAACAGTGCAATGAAGAGCCCTATGCTTGAAGAGCCTTGCTGTTTTCTTGACATTGTCGACTCAATCGTTGATGAATCTCTGTACCCATTAATAATTGAGGATCCTTTAGAAGCAATTTTATTGTTAGAGGATATCTCTGAGAACGATAATTTTGAGATCAGTGAGCTGGAAAGGGACTTGACTGGTAAAGAGATACCGTCTGAAGAAGTTGAGGAGTTCATAAGCTTAATTGATGCTTTTGCCAAGGCAGAAGTACATAAACCTGAACTTAAACCTCTTCCCTCAAATCTAAAATATGCTTTTTTAGATGAGTCTGAATATTGCCCGGTCATAGTGAGTGCTCTTCTAGATGAAAATCAGTTAAACTCACTATTGATTGTTTTGAGGAAACATAAAAAGGCAATAGGCTATAAACTTGAAGACCTCACAGGCATAAGCCCTGACTTCTGCATGCATAGAATTAACTTAGAAGAAGGCCAAAGACCTTGTGTTCAAGGTCAACGCCGTCTTAATCCTAACATGCAAGAGGTAGTTAAAACTGAAGTTCTAAAATTGCTAGATGCTGGCATAATCTATGCAATTTCTGACTCAAAATGGGTTAGCCCCGTCCAAGTTGTTCCCAAGAAAGGAGGACCAACAGTAGTCAAGAATGAGAAGAATGAACTCATCCCCACTAGGATTGTGACGGGATGGCGTATGTGCATTGACTACAGGAAGTTGAATCAATCAACTAGAAACGATCACTATCCTCTGCCCTTCATTGATCAAATGTTAGAGAGGTTAGCTTGCCACAAATATTTCTGTTATTTAGATGGATACTCAGGATTTTTCCAAATCCCTATCCACCCTGAGGACCAAGAGAAAACCACCTTGACCTGTCCCTATGTCTCTTTTGCTTATCGCCGAATGCCATTTGGCTTGTGTAATGCACCTGCAACTTTCCAGCGTTGCATGACTAGTATCTTTTCTGATTTTGTTGAGACTATCATGGAAGTATTTATGGACGACTTTAGCGTCTATGGCATTTCCTTCGATAGCTGTTTGACAAATCTGTCTAAAGTGCTAAAACGCTGTGAAGAAGTCGACCTTGTTCTCAACTGGGAAAAGTGTCACTTCATGGTGAACGAAGGTGTAGTTTTAGGACACATCATTTCTGAAAGAGGTATTGAAGTGGATCGAGCTAAGATCCAAGTTATTGAGCAACTGCCACCACCTGCTAATGTAAAAGGAATCAGGAGTTTCCTTGGCCACGCCGGTTTTACCGACGGTTTATTAAAGATTTTTCTAAAATAGCCAAGCCCCTGACTGAGCTCCTTTTTAAGGATGCGCCTTTTAATTTCACGAAGGAATGCCTTGAGGCATTCAACAAAATCAAACGCGCTCTAATCACCGCACCTATAATCCAGTCACCTGATTGGAATCTTCCATTTGAGCTTATGTGCGATGCGAGTGATTACGCCGTTGGAGTTGTTTTGGGGCAAAGAAAGGAAAAGTTCCTTCATGCTATTTACTATGCTAGTAAAACGTTAGATCCTGCCCAAATCAACTATGCCACTACTGAAAAAGAACTTCTTGCCATTGTCTATGCCTTAGACAAATTCCGTTCTTACCTTATAGGATCGAAAGTCATTGTTTACACTGACCACGCTGCTTTGAAATATCTGCTTTCGAAGAAAGAGGCAAAACCTCAGCTTATCCGATGGATTTTACTCCTTCAAGAATTTGATCTAGAGATCCGGGATAAGAAAGGAGCAGAAAATGTAGTCGCTGACCATCTTTCAAGGATAAGAGTGACTGAAATAGGACTGCCAACACCAATTAATGATTCATTTGCTGATGATTCATTAATGGCAATTACTGACTCTTCTCCTTGGTATGCTGATATGGCCAATTTTCTTGTCAGTCGACAACTACCTTCTGACCTTTCTTATAACCAAAGGAAACGATTTTTGCATGATGTAAAATTCTTCGTTTGGGATGATCCTTATCTTTTCAAGCAGTGCTCTCTGATGGTCTTTATAGACGATGTATCCCTCATTGGGAAGTTAAAGGAGTTTTAGAAGGATGCCACTCATCTGCTTATGGTGGTCATCATGGTCCGTCCAAGGCCGTAGCCAAAGTCTTACAATCCGGGTTTTTCTGGCCCTCGATGTTTAAAGATTCAAAAGATTTTGTTATGGCTTGTGACGCTTGTCAACGAATGGGTCAAATATCCAAGAGACATGAGATGCCTCAAAATGGCATATTAGAAGTTGAAATATTCGATGTCTGGGGTATTGACTATCAAGGACCATTCCCTTCTTCTAACGGGAATCGTTACATCTTAGTCGTTGTTGACTATGTTTCCAAGTGGGTAGAAGCAATCGCCACTCCCACTAATGATGCTAGAGCTGTGATACGACTATTTAAGAAGATCATCTTTCCACGTTTTGGTGTACCCAGAGCCGTGATTAGTGATCGAGGAACTCATTTTGGAGAGAAGCAGTTAGATACTCTGCTTGCTAAATATGGTGTGTATCACAGACGAGGATTAGCCTACCATCCCCAGACCAACGGTCAAGTAGAAGTCTCAAATAGAGAGATGAAAACAATTCTTCAGAAAGTAGTCTCAAGATCTAGAACTGATTGGAGTAATAAACTCGATAACACCTTGTGGGCTTATCGCACAGCTTTCAAAACCCCGATTGGAACATCTCCTTATCGATTGGTTTATGGAAAGGCCTGTCATCTTCCTGTCGAGTTAGAGTATAAAGCTTACTGGGCTATCAAATAACTAAATTTAGACACTAAGCTTAGCGCCGATAGGAGACTCTTGCAACTCAATGAGCTAGAGGAATTTCGTTTGCAAGCCTATGAGAATTCTAGGATCTATAAGGAGAAAACGAAGCGTTGGCACGACAAGAGGATAATTAAGAAAGAATTTAATGTCGGTGACCAAGTACTTCTTTTCAACTCCCGTCTGAAAATTTTTCCGGGAAAACTTCGTTCCCGATGGTCTGGAGCATTCACTGTCACATATGTGAGCAAGTACGGCTAAGTGGAACTCATGACTAGTAATGGTGAGAAATTCAAAGTTAATGGACACAGACTGAAACTCTATTATAGCAATTCTATCATCGGATGTTTAGATATTGTCTATACGGAGCGTCCATCCTCAACCCAATGATTTTATAGATAAATTCGTCGAGCAAGACGTTAAACAAGCGCTTCTGGGGAGGCAACCCGTGTTTTCCCTTTTTGCATTTTTTTTCCCTTTTACGTTGTTTTGTTAGATTTCTTTGCAGATGAAAGAATTTTTGGAAGAATCTCTGACGACCTTCCTTGTCAAAAGTCCAAAAGACTAGCTTGGGGGAGTCAGCACTGACTAGTAAGCTTCATTCTTCTTTCATTTTTCCTTTCTTCCCATTAAACATTTCGTTGCATATTTAGTCTTTGTGCTCACATTGAGGACAATGTGATGTTTAGCTTGGGGGAGGGATTGCATTTTCCCATTTTTGCATTTTAGTTATATTTTTCAAATTTTGAAAAAGAAAGAGAAGATTTTAGAGAGAAGATTTTTAAATTTTGAACACAATTGAATGCTTTTCATGCTTTGCTTGCTTGTTTACTATGCTATCATGTTACATTTCCCAAACTTAGAGCTTTCAAAAGATAATGATTCAATATTCATTGAATTTTGCATACATGGGGAAGTCTTGTACACAATAGGCATGGAAAGAATCTATAGATGAGTACGCTCGATCTTGACATTTGGCAAACTACATATATTGTAAGGTAGAACCTCCTTAGACTGGTACATCCATACCCAGTCTCATCTAGGTGTGTGTAGTTCTCTTTGTGATGTGTGTCATGTCAAAACACATAAGTATGGTTCTCATTTCATTTCTATAGGCATTGCATTCATGATTCACTAAGATTTGAAGCCTTTTTCACTTTAATTTGCCCTTCAAAAATTAGCCCCTTCATACAAGTGCTTTACAAAATAATAGCTACGGATAAAAACTGCCTACCTTTTGAGCTAGTAGCTAGACTATGGTGTGTGGGTGCTCTTTTGAGAAGATTTGCTCTTATCTGTCAAAGTGAATTGGGAAAACGAAAAGTTCAAGAAGTGAAGTTGTGTTCAGAAAAGAAAAAATGAAAAAAAAAAGAGAATCGAAAAATCGAAAAAGAAAAAAAAAGGAGAAAGAAAAGTAATAAAAGAAAAAGTTGTGAGTATCTCCTAAAAAAAATAAATAAAAAAAAAGTCAATATATAGAAGGAGTTCACTCTTGTGTTTTGTGTGGAAAAAGCCAAATTGTTACTTCTGGCTTCATCATTTGTCTTGTGGAAATTCATCGAAAGTCTCGATTGGGTATTCATTTATCATTGGTCAGTTGCTAGCTCACTATAACCTTCACATGACCATAACTATTTGTCCACCTTTCACCTATTTCCCAAAGCCTTCTTCTCATATTTTTTCGGCTTCTTTTCTATGTGCATTGTGATCTTTGACTTGTGTTTTGAATTGTTTACCATATTAGACTGCGGACACATTTTCATGAGTCGTAGATAGGTGAGTGTCTCAAACATTTACACATAAAGAAATCACCTTTTACATATATTGAGTGTTCGAGTGTGCCGTGAGAGTCCATTTGTCAAAAAGATCATGCAAGAGCCGAAATTCTGTAGTGAAATTCTTTGTGCTACGCCGTTATGTAAATCTCAACCATGTCTATGTATCATTCTTGCCCACGTTGCTTTTGGGTTATGATTCATTATGTTTTCAAAGCTTTATATTGAGATTTGTTTCTTGATGGTGTAGTAGCCAATGCTTGCAACCCTTGTCCTGGTATTGTTTGTTATGTTTGCTTGAGGACAAGCAAAGGTTTAGCTTGGGGGAGTTTTATAAGTGAATATTTGTATGATTTTAACCCCCACTTTAGCTCGGTTTTGTTTGTCAATTGTGCTTTGTTAAGCCATTTTATGAGCTAATATCGTCTTCTAGGCGAATTCCTGTGTTCTAACTTGTTTTGTAGGGAAAGTGACGTTTCTACGCCTTTTTCTATATTTCCGAGCATTTGCCTAGAACTCGACGATTTGAAGATGCAAGCTTGACCGTGTGTAAGGCATTTCGAGAAGGTTCACTAACTTAAGGGGGAGAAGAAGCAAAGACAGTTTCTTAGTTGTCGGAAGACCAATCAATTAGACGGGAGAATTCATCGCTTTACATCATATCCAAGCAACAAACCCGATTGTAGAGTCAAGGGGGATGTTGTAAGTCAAGTCAAAGCGAAGGAAGTTGAAGAGTTAGACAAGAGCTTCCAGAAGACGACTTACCCGATCGGGTAAGTGGTGTACCCGATCGGGTAATCCTGCTGCTTCGTGCATTGCGGCTCCTTCATCCTATTTTTGACCTATGTATTTATTGCCCGACCTCTTCTCCACGAAACCCTAATACTATAAATAGATGTGCCAAGCCCCTCATATCATCATTCATATATCCATGAAATAATCCATCATACACTTTCTTACACAATCTTGTCTTATATTTCTTTTTTTAGCTTTAGTCTTTCTAGTTTAGATTCTCTTCTATTTTTGTCTTTTGTTCTAGTTTACTTTCGTCTATTTCATATCAAAACATTAGCTTAGTTCAAATAGAATTTGGACCTTTTGTATCTAGTTTGTTGGGTTCAAGAGTTGTAATTCAAGATACGATATTTCTATGCGAGGGATTTCTGTTATTGTTATCACTTTCATCGTTGATCATCACCTAGGTATTCCTAATTTATCCTTTGTTTATCATTCTTTATTGCTTTCCATTTGTTTGTTATTTTCCATTCGTATCATTTAGATTCGTTTCTACGTTGTTATAATCATAGTTTCATTTCTTAGATTGTCATATAGCGTCGTTATTATCGCCACATAGAGAGTCTAAATTATTGTCAAATTCAACTAAAAATGTCTACCTTAACCTTCATTTTTAATATCAACATAATCATGAGTGAGTAGTCACCTTTCTAGGGTGTAGGGTAGCCATGTTAGATTGATTAAAATATGATAATTGGATAAAGGAAATTGTGCTTTTAAAACATTGTGTCTATGCATGTTTGTACTTTAACGATAGTTGACGATTCTTGATCACAATCATTGACTAGTATGGAATTCTTTTCCAAGGTAGATATACAGGAATTGAATAGACAAAGCGTGACATAGTGGATTAAGACCTAGTAAATCGCACTAAAAGCCTGCTAGACCATCTGATCCATGATTGTAATGAACAAACCATTCTTACGAACGCTCAATGAATTGCTTGCATATCCTAAATCCAATTTCATCAATATATCAATCTACATGTGTGTACCTACTTCCCTAGATGCTTCTCATTATTGTTAATCTATCATTTGCTTTATTGTTTTCATTCTAGTTTGTTTTTATTTCGTTTTTATTTATGCCATTCGTTAGTTTAGACATCACCAAATCCAAAACCCATAAAATCATTAGATAAAACTCAATTGCGAGACGAATCACAATCCATAGGAAACACCATCTCCCTGAGGATCGACCCCTACTTCCCTAATTACATTAATTTGTTATTAGCCTAGTCTGGGTAATTTATCTTTGCACCAGGCTTGTGACACGTTTGATCACAACCGTACCTTAAATCATTACTAACTTTCCTTTTTGTGTTTCTCTTTTAGGTTGAAAAAAAAATGGTGCGAACAAAAGAAGATCCTAAGTTCCGGGTTTTTGAACTTGCTAATGGGATCCTAAGGGTCCATATCACTCTAATTGCTCTCATTGAAGGAAACCAATTCAGTGGCGAGCCAAATAAAAACCCAGCACACCATATCCAAACCTTTTGTGAGTTATGTCAAACTTTTATGAGGGAGGGGATCACCCAAAACCAAATCAAAGTAACTCTCTTTTCTTTATCACTAAAGAGAGAAGCCAAATGGTGGTTCACCTGTCGTCTAAAAGATGTCACAAAACCAATGGAGTGGGAAGAGATCGTCATAGCTTTCCGTCGTAGGTTTAAAACTCAATCCACCATGTCAAACCTACCGAGTAATTCACAAAGAGAAAGCGGGGAAGGTTCCCAAAGTAATGGGGAGAGCGAAAGAAAAGCCGAGTGGAAACCTCATGTGATGTTGACACTACAATTTTCTTAGCCTATCCCGTTCCATCAAATGAAACCACCCCAAGAAATACTTTATATCGTCCAACAGTTTTTAACACACTTACCTCACCAACAAACCCTTGTGAACTTTGTGGAGGAATAGGGCATGTACCTCAAAGATGTGGGAATAAACTCACACCATTAAACCCCTTTCACCCACAATTTCGCCAAGCCCAACCTACTAATACACCTCATACCATTCCATACTCATCCTTTCAAAATGATCAAGTAATAACAAAAGTAGATGCCAAGTTAAGGGAAGTGATCCAAGCACAACACAACATGTACTCATACTTCTCTTCTACAATATGCTCACTCAAATCAACCATCATGTGTGACACCCTCAAATTTGCGGAAAGATAAACAAGTAATTTAAATAAATAAAAGATGAGAATACGTTTTTAATAGGTTCACTTTAGTGAAAATCGGTAAATTTTAAAACCGGAACCTATCATTAAATATATTCATCAAAACAAAGGTGTCTTAAAGAAAAAGGTTCATAACAAAAAGGAAATAATATTATACATAAGAAGTATCCAAAACGGGAGACATATCTCCCGTATAAATACGGAAATAAAAGAGTGTATAATAATATACAATCTAAGAACCGATTATAGGTCCAAGGTAAATACTTCGCTCGCTAGCTCGTCAATGTACCCAATGTATGCATCACAAACCTGCCAACCGCATTAAATATAAACACGGAAGCCACAGTCAGTGGGGAGTAACTCCGAGTTCTCCCAGCCACGAAATGTCGAGTTTAATAAAACATGAATAACATAAAAGCAATGTATATGGAAAATACAAAACCTTAACAAATACGATATGCTTTTCATGTTATGAAACAAATAACTAACATATAACCTAGCCTGTAAACAACCCAAAAGTACCCTATTTTTTATTGAAATATTTTACGAATACTTTTCGAGCCTGTTTCAGTTTTTTAAAGATGGAATGTATTGTTTCCAGTTGAATTTTGAAATTCCGATTCGTATTTGGAATTTGAGAGTTTCATGAAATCCCGTCTTTTTAAGTCAACTGACTTTCGTTGACTTTTTCCGACTCACCTTGGAATTTTAAAGACCGAAATTATATTTAAAAAAATAATAAATTTAATTTATTTTTTATTAAGATTTATTTGAATTTATGATAATTTAATATAATTATTTTGAATTTATTCGGAATTAAAGAGAAGGTTTTACGGTTTAATCCCGAACGTCATTTAACTATTCCCGAGTCGACTTAAATCCCGAAACAAAACCCGAAACTCGACTTTGGCATGAGTCACATGCCCATGTCACCTTTTCCACTCACTTTAGATATTTTAAATTTATATGATTAAACTAATAATAATATCTAAGATATTTATAACTTTATCGATCCGTCAACGAAAATTACGCAAATCGCTTACAAAACAGACCCGACAATCACCAAGCCACACGGCTCCTCTTCCTCTAATAGGGCTAGATATTTTGCTTTCTTTTGATTACAATAACATAATATCTAGATATTTGATTTAATTAACTTAATATCTAATTAATTACCTTATTATAATGATAAAACCCGAGTCAATTCCTTAACAACAATTTCAAAACCCGACTCATTATTTTCCTCTATATTACACGGCACACACCACCACATTACTCACCACTTATCTTTTCATTTTACACTAAATCAACTTAATACCTTTTTAATACTTTCTTTAATATAATCAAAATCGTTCTTGGTGTTCTTGAGCGTTCTTCGTCGTACTTGAGCAAAATCGTCATAAAACCTTCATTTCTTATTCAAATCCGTCCTAACTTATATTTCTAGAATCTCCTCTTCGCTCTCCATCTTCAAGTACGGTTTATTTTCAATTCCGACAAAATCGTTTTCAACACTTTAATTGTGGAAAAAATCAAGTTTTAATTCTAATAATGTTTTTCTTGTCATTTCTTATAGGGGAAGATTTTGAAGACGAGTTTGGAGACTCGTATATTTTGGGTGAAGATTAGTAGACGGGTTTATACTTCTAATTTTTTTGGTGCTAATTGGTTTTGCTAGCTAAGGTAACGATTCCGTGTTACTCGACGATTTAATGTTACATATCCTTTGTTTCTTTTGTTTTTGTTCATATTATTGTTATTTATGATTGATTGGTAATAACATGATAAGTAGTAATTATTTGTATGTTGTATGGAATTTTTATGACATGTTTTGGTTCTTGACATATTTGGATGAGTTGTTTAAAATCATGATTTTTGTATGGATGGTTGTTAAAATGGTGGTTTGATAATTAAAACATGTTGGAATTAATTTGGTGTTTGTTGTTGTTGAACCGTGTGAGATGGCTGGAAAAACCAGCCCAAACCAGCCCCAAACCAGGCCGGTTCAGGCCGGTTCAGGCCCGGTCCAGGCCGGTCTGGATTGGTCCGGATTTGGTCCGTTGGTTTTGTGTCGATGTTTGATTGTTTTGTTGTTGTTTTGACGGGTTTTAAATATGTTAAGCATGCGGGAAATATTAAGAAACGATTTTAAAAATGTTGAACCAAAACAGCCCAAATTGGGCCGGTTTATTTTCGGCCCAAAACAGTCCGTGGGTCCCTTCCATGGACTTGTGACGGTTTTTGAGTTATTGTTATTTTATCGTGTTTTGTAATATTTAGCAAGTGGGAAATGTTAATAAGTAAAATATTTAATTAAAACGGTTTTTCATAATATTATAATTTCTCACATGTTAGAAATTATAATACGAGATTATAGTTTAATTTGATATCCTTTAAGTCATGCGGGTTTTCGTAAGATTTAATATTTCACATGTTAGAAGTTTTAATAAAATAAACATGTAATGAATATGATGATTTTTATGTTCAAGTCTAATTGGTAAAGACTCTGTTTCTAGCCGGTTGGACCAAACGGGTTTGGTCAAACTAAGATCTAGTCAGCCCCGTTTTGACTGATGACCCGTCGCGGGACTCGGGTCGGGGATTTGTCTTCAAGTAAGGTTGTATTTAATTAATGAATTAGCCTTAGTAGACATGAGGCGATATGTTATTTGAATATGATTTTTATATGCAATTAGTCACATGTTAGGAAGTTTTTCCCGTGACTGTTTGATTGGATGATATATGTCGTGTTGACTAAGTACCCATAGAGAATTATGAGGATATGGCGTCTTGACCATTCTAATTCTAAATGAGTAGCTTGGACCATGACATCGATAGGCCGTACTATCTTTAACGAGTATATAGTTCATGGTTAATAGCTTTTGTGTCACGGCATGGGGGGCTTATCTCCAAGTCGGGGCATGGCATCCTAAGAGTTCCGCTTTGGGAAGGGAGCCAGCTTAAGTACTAGCCATCTCTGCTTAGGGGGTCGCCTAGTAGAGTTTCTCATAGACGGTTATGTCATGGGACGGGGAACGGAATAGCTGTTGTCGCTAGGTCTGATCAGTCTAGGACTAGGATGTTTTCCTACATTGTGGTA
>JAIUZE010001356.1:0-10899 GCA_022085475.1 Heliosperma pusillum | reverse complement strand
ATCTCTTATACACGAGGTCCAACCGTCTTCATAAGAAACAAAACCAATTAAGTTACTCCTAACAATTAGCATAAACACATAGACTACAACATAAATCCTAATCTACCCATCCTACCCTTCTATCTCACAAGTTTATTATTTTATTAAGGTCAAGTTATTTATGCAAGGGTACAAAAACGTGCGTCGGGAGCAAAAATGCTCTGATACCAACTGTGACACCCTCAAATTTGCGGAAAGAAAAAAAATTATTTAAATACATAAAAGTTAATAAAACATATACGAAGGTGTCATAAAATAAAAGGGTCATTACAAAACGGAAATAATATTCTACAAAAGAAATATACAAGACGGGAGACCTATCTCCCGTATAAAAACGGAAATAGAAAGAGTGTATAATATTATACAATCCTAAGAACCGAGTATAGGTCCAAGGTAATACTTCGCTCGCTAGCTCGTCAATGTACCCCACATATGCATTCACCACCTGTTCGACCGCATTAAATATAAACACGGAAGCCACAGTCAGTGGGGAGTAACTCCTAGTTCTCCCAGCCACGAAATGTCGAGTTTAATTAAACATGAATAACATAAAAGCAATGTATATGGAAAATACAAAACTTTAACATAAATGATATGCTTTTCATGTTATGAAACAATTAACTAACATATAACCTATCATGTGAAAGCGATCATGTGAATCTGATAATAAACTATAACAAGAGGTAGGGAAGCTGGTATGCTAGCTCAGAGGTTACCCTGTAACATGGCCATGATACACTCAAACCCTAATCAACACGTAATCATGTGAATCAGTTAACAATCAGTAATCCAAACTCTATCAACCTTAGCCGGCTTGCATCTCACCTTCTAAAGCTCATAGAATCATCAAACATGAAAGACCAATACTTCTACAAACAGGCATAAGTTCTTAGCACGGTCAATAGAAGACTTCTGTAACTCGAGTCTATACCACGAGGTAGGATATACGTAAATATTTAGGCTCAGCGGTCACTCCGGTAACATGGCCCAAATACCAAGCACACATCTAGGCTCAGCGGTTACACTAATAACATGGCCCCGATCCAAAGCACATATCTTAGCTCAGAGGTTCCTCTCAGAAACATGTCCAAGATACGACTCAACCCTAAACCTAGACTGCGCAGACCCAGAGAAATGCGGAAAAACATCGCATCCAAGACCCATGATACAATCACATGAGTACACCCTAAGAAGATCCATCAAAGAGGTTGGCTAGTACTTAAACTGGCTCCATTTCCCAAAGTGGAAACAATGGCAGCCATACCCCGACGTGGATATAAACCCACCAAGCCGGGACACAGAAGCTATCAAGCGACAAACTCCATATGCTCGTTAAAGATAATACGGGCCTATCAATGTCATGGTCCAAGATACTCATTTAGAATTAGAATGGTCAAGACGCCATATACGCATAATTCTCTATGGGTACTTAGTCAACACGACAACCAACCATAGATGTAAAAACAGTCACGTAAAAACTTTTCCTATCATGTACTATTGCATAAATCATATTCAAATATCATATCGCCTCATATCTACTAAGGCTCATTCATTCATTCATTAAATAAAACCTTACCTGAAGACAAATCCCCGACCCGAGTCCCGCGACGGGTCATCAGTCAAAACGGGGCTGACTAGATCTTATTTTGACCAAACCCGTTTGGCCAAACCGGCTAGAAACAGAGTCTTAGCCATCGAGGCTTGAACATAAGAATCATCATATTCAATTCATGTTATTTCATTCTATTTCTAACATGTGAATTATTAAATCATACCACCACCCGCTTGACTTAAAGGATATCAATTTAAACTACCATCTCGTATTATACTTTCTAACATGTGAGAAATAATAATTTAATGAAAAACCTTTTAATTAAATATTTTACTTATTAATATTTCTCACTTGCTAATTATTACAAAACGCGATAAAATAACTATAACTCAAAAACCGTCACAAGTCCCAAAGTGGGACCCACGGGCTGATTTTGGCCGAGACATTACATGGGCCTGGACTGGGCCCCACGGCCTGGTTTTGGCCTGTTTGGGCTGTTTTAAAGACTTTACTAAAACCGTTTCCTAATATTTCCCGCATGCTTTAACATAATTAAAACCCGTCAAAACAATAACCAAACAATCAAACATCGACACAACCCAAAGACCAAAACCCGGACCAATCCAGACCGTACCAGGACCGGCCTGAACCGGGCCTGAACCGGCCGGTTTGGGCTGGTTTTTCCGGCCAAATTCCACGGTTCAAACAACCTCCATTCCAAATTATTTATAACATGTTTTTAATTAACAACATCCATGTTTAACATCCAATTCAACCATCATGCATATTAAAATCATGATTATGAAGAAATCATAAAAATATGTCAAGGACACCAACATGTTTATAAATTCATACAACATGATAAAAATGATTACTTATCATGTTACTAATTAAAAACCGTAAATAATAAACAACAACTAAAGATATGTAACATTTTTCGTCGAGTAACTCGGAATCGTTACCTTAGCTAGCTAAAATCAAGTAGCACCAAAATATAAGAACTAAGAACTTAGAAACCCGTCTACTAATCTTCACCCAACATATACGAGTCTCCAAACTCGTCTTCCAAATCTTCCCCTATAAGAAATTACAAGAATAGCATTATTAGAATTAAAACTTGATTTTCCATAATTAAAGTGTTGAAAACGATTTTGTCGGAATTGTAAATAAAACGTACTTGAAGATGGAGAGCGAAGAGGAGATTCTAGAAATATAAGTTAGGACGGATTTAATTAAGAAATGAAGGTTTTATGATGATTTTGCTCAAGAACGACGAAGAACAAATGAAGAACGACGAAGAACGAATGAAGAACGATGAATAACGATTAATTAGATCTTAATTTGATTGATTGTAAAATGAAAAGTTGTTGGTGAGTAATGAAAAGAAAGAAAATATCAAGGCTTAAGAGGGGAAAAAGAGACGTGTGAAATGGAGAGGAATCGGGTCTGTTTTTACGCGATTTGCGGAGTTTAAGTTGACAGACCGATAAAGTTACAAATCTCTTAGATATTTTTATTAGTTTAATCATATTAATTAAAAGATCTAATATGAGTGGAAAAAAAGTGACATGGGGCGTATGACTCATGTCAAAGTCGGGGTTCGGGACTTAAGTTGACCCGGGAATAGTTAAATGACGTTCGGGTTAAAACCGTAAAAGTTATTCTTTAATTCCGAATAAATTCTAAATAATTATATTAAATTATCATAAATCCAAATAAATCTTAATAAAAATAAATTAAAAATATTAATTTTTTAAATAAAATTTCGGTCTTCAAAATTACAAGGCGAGTCGGGAAAAAGTAAAAGTTGACTGAAAAATCAAGAAAAGTCAAAAATGACTTAAAAGTCAAGAAAAGTTTATGACGACTTAAAAGTCAAGAAAAGTCAATGACGACTTTAAAAAGTCAAGAAAAAGTCAAAGGCGACTTAAAAGTCAAGAAAAGTCAAAGATGACTAAAAACGGGATTTTCATGAAATCTCTCAGAAATTCCAAATACGAACGCGGAATTTCAAAATACGACTCGAAACAATAAATTCTATTTTAAAAACTTAAGTCTGCTGAAAAGTGTTAGTAAATATTTTTACTAGAAAAATCGGGTATATTTCGGGTTGTTACATTCCCCTCTCTATTTTCTTATGTTTCGGCGCATTTAGTTTTGTTCGGTGTCGGTTTTATCGTATTTTGGCCCTCATCTCGTGTACTCTCATACTATTTAATTCTGTCTCAATTCATAGGAAATATGTCAAGACAAGGACGAGACGGGATGAGAACCGAGAAACCGTCACAAAACTAAACACAATGAAGAAAGGAAGAAAAGGAGAGAAGGAGAGAAGGAAAAGGAAATATGGGTCTCGGCCGGTCAAGCCACCGGAGCCGGGCAACCGGCTGAGCACCCTACACTGCACAATGAAGAAGGAAATGAAGGAGGAGGAGCAGAGGGGCTCAGCCGGTCCAGGCCACCGGCGGCCGGCCAACCGGTTGGGCACTCCACAACCTCAAAACAAAGCTCGAAAATTGGAAGAATAGCAGATGGTCTCAGCCGGTCCAAGCCATTGGCAGCCGGCACCTATTTCACACGAGAAAACTCAAGTTTGAAGTCAGATTGTCCCAGCCGGTACAAGCCACCGGCGGCCGGTGTGCCGGCTGAGCACCCCATTCCGCATTTCCACCTTCCCTTCTTATTTTGAACCCTCAATTCCACCAACCTATATATACCCCTCTCTTAATTCATTTTGGACACACAACCCTATACACAAAAACCCTAGATTTAGCTTTCAATATTCCTAATCATTATTCTAATCCTTTGATAATTAGCACTAATTACTCTACTTTTCTACTTAGTTATCTTTAGATCTAGTCTTTCCTTTAGCTATTGTTGAACAATTGGGTTGTAATTTGAAGACAAGAGGAGACTCTTATTTGATTATTAATCCAAGTTTCATCCTTTCTTACAAGTTTTGGTATAATTCCTCATTTTTATTTCATTACTTGTCTTTTAATTACTTGTTCTTGTTTATTTATCTAGTTTTTGTGTTGAATATGTCTTTTCTTACTTATTTCATATCAAAGTATCCATCTTTAATGTTTTTCTTCATTAGTATGTGTGAGTAGTGCCCTTTTAGGGTAGATGGGGGATCTTTTGTAGATTCTTGGGGTTAGAATGTGGTTTTGATTGTAAAAATCTAGTCTTTTGGTAATTCTTATATTTTGTGCACACCATGTGTTTGTAGAAATGCTAGAATGAGTAATTCATGCTTTCTTTCATCTTGTTGCTAGCTTAAGCGAGAGCTTGGCTTGTTTGTTGCTTGTGTGTGCTTATAGGAGTCTTGGGGGAGGTAGGGCGAGAATCCGACCAAACCTAGGCAAGGAACCGTCTTTCACCGAGAGGTAGAGACCTACCATTACTTATCTTTAGACCGACTTTACCTTCTATCATATTCAACCCCAACCTCATTAGTGAACTCATTTGCTTTAGATTTCTTAATTCTTGCCTTAAATCTCATATTTGCTTATTTGTTAGACTTAGTTAGTTTTACTCACCTTCAACTTGCTATTAGCTAGAACTAAACTAAAATTTGATTAAACCGCCTTAGAACCATAATTACCATCCCTTGGGATACGACCCTTGCAATGCCCAACGATAACTCGTCCGCTTGCGAGGTTAAGTAAAACTCCATCAAGTTTTTGGCGCCGTTGCCGGGGACGACGATATTGGATAAGATAGTTTAATTGATTTTTTCGCTTAGTTCACTTTTATTTGTTTGATTTTCCATTTGTCCTAGTGCATCTATTTGCATTAGGACCATTTGATTCTCTTTTGAGTGTATGAGCAGGTGTTATATCGGTCCATTCTTTCCTCTCGACCGAGAGATAGAGAAAACTTTCCGGGCTAGAAGGAGACACGCTCTTATTTCCTTAAGAGGATCCCCACCCATTCTTACCCCCATAAATACTCCACCGCCCACAATTGAGCCTTCAACTTCAAAAACACCACCTCCCACTTTACCACCCCTTATCATACCCACAAACATTCCAATAAACACATCACCCATAAATTCACCCACTTTTTCCCAAAATTCAAACAACACCCACTCAGCAAATTCCCCAATTTCACCCATTTCACCAACAAACAACCCATTCAACCTAGATATGGCGGACCAACCCATGGGCTACTACAATAGGCCGGACCCCGACCGGTCTTGCTCGGCCATCAACTACGGAGCCATTGCCCCTAACACATTCGAACTCCGTCATCATGTCATCTCATTCATTCAACAAGACATCTTTCACGGGTTGAAGAATGAAGATGCTCATGAGCACTTGGTAGGTTTTAAGGAGAAGGTGGGAACAATCAAGAGGAATGAGACTACCGAAGACCAAATCTTGCTCATGTTATTCCTTTCTCCATGGAAAAAAGTGGTTGAATTCCCATGAACCGGGAACTTTCACCACTTGGGCTAGCCTCTCAAAAGCCTTCATCACCAGGTTCTACCCCCCCTCAAAAACCGCAAGAATACGACATGAGATATACTCAATGTCTCATATCTTTTTTGTTTGAAAGTTTGTATCTCATGTAAGATGGATCAATTTGTCTTGTTTAAAACGGGGTGACCCGTTTTATTGCTTCAGACGGGACCAAGCCCCTTACAAAGAAGCAACTGAGGCAAGTGGGGGAATAATGTATTATCCCCTACTTGTCCTACTTGCTCTTTTATGAGAGAGCTTGACCCATTTGAAACAATAAGACGGGTCGCACGTCTGATACAAGAATTTGTGAAGAAGATGGATATACTCATGGGTCTTATATAAGAATTTGGGTACAATATATTAACAAACAACACATGTCCATGGATAAGCCCATAGTAAGGGGTTTGCTATATCCCGCCCCCCATTTTACTCATCTCGCCCCCTACAATTACTTTCTTGCGCTTTGTTAATTATTTGACCCACCAACTTTTGTTTTTTCCCCTTTGTTATTTTAAAATTCGATTTTTAAAACCGCTTTAAAAATAAAACCGCTTAACGTTAATTTCAAAACAATTGAAATATTAAACAACATTAACGTGTTAACGAACAAAATTATCGTTTTAACGTTAATTTTTGTATATTATTTAACGATAATTAATATAAAAAATGCTAACTAATAACAATCATTTGACTTATTTTCAAAAAATACCGATTAAATACGGAAAAACTTCAAACGGCCATAACTTTGCGCTCGAGCGTCCGTTTTCGATGATTTTTTTTTCAAATCGCTTATCTCGACGAGGCGAACGCAATGGTAAAAAAATTGTTTTCAATGGTCCATTCGTGTGGTTTACACGAATGGGCCTAGGCCAGCTCGTGTAAATCATACGATTGGGCCAAGGCTTACTCGTGTGATTTGCACGAATTGGCCTAGGCCCATTCGTGTAAATCACATGAATCGGCCCAGGCCAATTCGTGTGTTTTACACGAATGGGACACTGAAAACAATTTTTTTTTTACCATTGCATTCGCCTCGTCGAGATAAGCGATTTGAAAAAAAAAATCATCGAAAACGGACACTCGAGCGTAAAGTTATGGCCATTTGAAGTTTTACAGTTTTTAATCGGCATTTTTTTGTAAAAATTTAAATGATTGCTATCGGAAAATGGAGATTCGTAAATTGAAATGTACCGTCGCATATCCGGTGTTTCGAAAATCTTCATCTTCATTATCCGTGTTATCCTGTTCCTCCTCGTCATTTTCGTGACCCGTATTGTCGTTCCCATCATCATAACCGCTTTACTCGCCGTAACGATAATTATTGTATTCATCGTTATAACGATAATGTTGTTGCGCGTTCCAATCGTTTGCAAATCGAGGTTCGTTATCTAATTATTGTACGAATTATACAGATAATCGAAAAATTCATTACCGTCACTCATTTTCGAATTAACGGAAAAAATGAATTTAGAGAGATGTTTTATTAAGAATGGAAAAATTGTAAAGTGAAATGAAATTAGGGGGCGGGATGACTAATATAGGGGCGGGATATAGCAATTTACCCTAGTAATCCATGTCATGGCCTACACTACTACACAGTAAACCCTAATGGTGTTTATTTGCTTGATGTTCAGACCTCAGCCTGTCAGCCACATCACTACCCATATTTTTTTCCAATGGTTATCTTCATCTCTAATTATATCCTCATAAAAAACTCTTAATCATACATCAAATTTCGCTTATTTGATAATCTTGCATCAAGGATCAAGTAATTTTATTTGTTATCTCCAGTAATTTGTTATCTCCAGTAAGTAAACTCTTAATCACAATTTCATATTTTATTTGTTATTATTAAACAAAATTAAAAGTCTTTTGATGTTATATTTGCTTCTCAAAATTTGTAAGTCTGACTTTATATTTAAATTCAGTAAACTTGATTTGGGTTCTTTTCTAGAATTAATTTTGATCTGTTTTTCAAAATTCTATGTATTACATTTTTCATTTAAGAAAAATATTAATCTTACAAAGTTTGATTAATTGTGAAGAATTTGGGTACAATATGATTAAAAAAAGTACTATAGTTATTTGATAAAAAATTACAAATTAATCGCTTTTTATTTATGTTCAATTATTCTTTTTATTATTATTGTTCCAATAATGAAATTAGCAGACCAACGCATAATCATTTACGGTTTAATAATTTTAATTACTTTAAATAATTGTTGTGATTATAAATAAAGATGTAAAATTTTATATTTTATATTTCTATTTTCAAAATTTCTGTGGTGTAATGATTTTGTAATTGTACGATTGCACAATACATTGTTATCAATGGAGAGAATTATCGAATTTGTGTAAATATGTTGTTTGTAGCTTGAAACAATGTGGGGGCTTGAATTCAGGTAAAAAATTGCCTTTGAATTGTTGACTGTCAACTACAGGTTGACATATCGGCTGCGTGACTGCGTGGTTGTTCCTTTAATAAGTAAAAAGTTAACGTCTTTGAGCCGTTATCATTTTTCCAGCTATTTCATTGTTCAATTTGATTGTTAGTTTCATGTTTTTTTGCAGCTTTTTAGAGTCAAAGGCTAGCCATGACAACTAGTAATTGCCAAGGATTCTCTACTAAGCTCGGGGAAATCCTTGAATCAGATGATGAGGCTCGTTTTGTGAATTTGTTTCGAGATCACCCTACCAATCTCGATACTATCAACTCGATGGTGAATGAGTGTGTAGAATTGCTTGCCTCAAGGTGTTTGATGGCCTTGATCCGTGGAGAAGTTTGCAATACCCATCCTACATTTGATGCAGGAAAGTTGCCTAATAGTGGTGTTTCTGCCCTCGCCTACATTGCACATTGCTGCCCCGAAGATTCTCAAGCTATTAACTTAATACTCACAAAGTGCGGTGGTACTTGTCTCGCAAATGTCTATTGTACCATTGGTGTAGTGCACGGCCTACCACTTCATTTTCTTCTTATTAATTTGAGGTTGTTTTGGATTTCTTAACATAATACTCTTTTTTTTTAGTCTACTTGTTAATCTCTGAGTGAGTTTCTTAGTTTTGTTCTTTGCCAACTTATTGCAGTCTCATGGATCACCTATACTTATGGTATCGAGGCACGCCTATCACCAGACTTGTTCTTCTACTCTGCCTGTGGGAAACGGTTCGTCATTAGATAGCATTGCTGTTCTTTTCTTTTGGCCTTAGCTGAAACAAAGTTAAAGTTTGCTCTTTGTAGGTTCAAAAACTTGATTTTTACAAGTTTATATTATAGACATAAGGTTACTGTAATGTCAATGTCACCGAGTGAGGATATTGCTCAAGAGCATGGTATTAGTCTATTAGATTTTGGTTTGTGACCTCACCATGAAATTGTTCTAGCGCGCGGCATTCTTTCTTAAATTCACTCTATACCGCCTCAAAATACTTCTCAAACTAGTTTCTTAGTAGGTAGTTGCCGTTCATCTATCATTTGATGTAAATGGTGTCAATTTAGAAATTTGCTTTGCATGGCTTTTTTTGTTATTATTCCATCATTATCACTTTTTTTTTTCTTTTTTTTTGCTACCTTTATAAGGCCTATGGCATATCTAACTTTTGTGAATTTTACTGCATATACAGAAACCAATCTTGGATTCCCTACGAGTTCTCGTGAAACACACTGATTCAATCAACACTATTGCCTGGATTATGTTAAGTAATGGAGGGTTGAAACAGTTTGCAGCCCTGCTTTTGATTGCTCGCGAGAAGGTTATAGCCCCGTTCGGCGACACAGGTGAATCTGCTTGAGGATTGCCTTGCAGAACTACAACTTGGTGAAAAGTGTGGTACAGTTTTAGATGTGCTAAATTTTTTGTCCGATTATTTTGTAGGTTTGGCGATAGACCATTATATAACGAGGGAAATCAATTTAATTCCCGAAGATAACCTTAGCCTTGATCAAGTGGAGTACAAATGTATACTCAGGGATGCGCAAACATTACTTTCTCTGTTTGAGCTAGCTGGTGATGATTTGAGTTCATATTGTAGCTCAATGCAGAAATACGTATGTTTTCTACCATCTAGAAATAAAACTGTTTATCTAGTAGGCGATTTTGATTCTACTTTTTACCTCGTTCAGGTTTCTGCAGACGATGTGGTGGACGATGTTTGTGGCTTGTTGATAAAAAATGGAGTCGTCATGTGTAATTTTGATATCCTTTTAAGTGCCTCCAGTGTTAAGTACGCGATTGCCTCTTTCAGTTGAGATTCATTTATCTCTTGCATTTTGTCTTTGTTAAAGTTTTTGTTTGTTAATTCTTGATTGGCAGGGGATATCAAGCTCGTGCTATCTCAGATTCAGAAGATATAAACCCGTTGATGCGTATGGGTAAGTTATATTCGGATGGTTTCAGTCTTCAGATCTTTGTCATCAATATCTTCTTTTATGAGATAAATTTGAATATTTTTTCTCAGTTCACTTAAGCAACAGAAATACCAAAGTGAGAAGAATTTCACTAAGCGCAAAGTAGAGTTTAAGTCACACATTGAGGCATTAACAAGTTGAAATAATGCTTTTTACTATGTTCTCGCGTATTTTGTCGTTGCCTTTCTTCTTGTGGAACATATACAACAAGTCTTCAACATTGTTTATTTTGTGAAATTCTTCTAGATTTGTACGAAGCTAAATTGAGACCCAAGGCAGCTGTAGATAAAACTTCCGCTTACTCGAGATTTTACGAAGTAAGTTCAGTTATATTGTAAAGAGTGCTACTTTACTTTCTACTTCATATATATTTGATGATTTTGAAAGAGATATCTAGCACTTTTAGTCTTAAAACCTCTAGTACAACATTT
>JAIUZE010001355.1:0-19330 GCA_022085475.1 Heliosperma pusillum | reverse complement strand
AACCAGGTTCTTTACCCCCACGTTCTTTGCACGTTCCTTTTTGGCTTGTTCCATTGAATTTTCACACTTGTATTTTTTGGCAAGCAATGAAGTGTAAGCAAGTGAGTTTTTTCCATTCGCTTGCACTCTCTCTCTCTCCACTACCAACCAATTGTGTGAATCCGAAGTGTATAAAAGCCATTTTAATAGAGGGAGTACTATAAAAAAAAAGATGAAAGATAAACTAATACCAGTAAACTAATGCTATTCTCGAATCGTACACCCAATTCTGTCATCAAAACAAGAATTGTGCCTGCCACATACGCTGCCCACCTACAATAAATAATGAATGTAAGAACAAGAAATACCAATGAAATACAATTTAGCAAGACTGCAAGCAGAAACGGACTTCTGGGAAGGATCTCGGGAGAAGTATTTCTGAGCTGCCTCGTATGATATTGGCTTGTCTCCATCCATAAAGTCTGACAAATCCATGTCAAATGTTGGACCACGATTGCTCAACTCTGCCCCAAATGAAACCTTTGAACAACAAATCAAATGACATTCATGAATAGTTTGCCATCAATAGGTAAGTAGTGGAATTCTGTTTGGTCGGCAGTAGTTAATGAAAGTAAAAGGAGCCAAACAACTTTTTATAAGTGGTTTTTTCCTCGAAGAGCTGTTATTTAACTCTGAGTGCCAAAATATCCAGTATCTCGAGTGCCACACTATCACAATTAACAATCAATCTGATTTTCTTCTACCTCAGAAAGTAATTCAATATGGAAGAGAAAAACACTCATTACTTACAATTTGTAGCACAGGCGTAGGTCCCTGCCCCTTGTCCTGCTGTCTAGCCTGTGCATGCTTCCAAAGGCGATGTTTACTAGGGTGGTTCTTTTGCAACGCAACATGGCAAGCTTCTTTAATAGGCATCTGAAAGTAAAGGTGACAATTGTGAAGCAGTGAGAGGATATAACACCTGACAAAATAAAGATTTTCAGAAACCACGACATTAACTGGTGTCTGAGATCTATAAACATATCTAGAGGTCCAGAGAAATCTGCCATCATGATTTCCAGAATTCCATCAGCTTCTGTACATAACTTTATATACGACAGTCTCCTAATGCATAAACTGTAAAGTGACTTGAAAAGGCAATTAGGACCAATGAATTTGGCATGTGGCACAAACTATGACTCTATGAGCAGAAACAGGGTACGTGACATAGAACCATTCCCATATTATTTGACATTTAACAGTCAACTTTCTGCAAATGATACTCAGCTGAAATAGAGTTCTTGAACATAATTAATGCCAGATAATGCATTATTAAAGTTAAGCTACTAAAAGAGGAGTCTCGACTGAGATTTTAAACCATGGTCACAATTAAGCTACCAAAAGAGGACTCTCAAGGAATTACCTGCAATACAAGGCTCCCAGAATAGTCCGCAATTCCTCCCATAACATCCAACCTTCCAGGTGCTCTGGTCACATATATCTCCTCCTATTAGTAATACAGAGGAAATATAAGACAGCGAAAAAGTGTACTTCGTGCCAAAAGAATAAGTGGAAGGGAAGATATTTCTAGCTTGAAATATCTCCATGTAAGATTTTTTAGTTTCAAACAGCAAAAATGTAGACTTCTTTCAGTTGTTTAAACTTGTTTTAGACATAACAGAACACCAAGCTCTCAAGTAGATCAAAAGATGACCCGACCCCAAAAACCGACCGAAACCCGCCCGGAAATAACCCGACCGAAAATAACTTGGAACCCAAAAACGACCAAACCCGATAAAGACCTGTACATTTAGGGCCAAGAGTCAAGACACGACCCGGCCCATAAATGGGAAAGTTTATAGAAAATTTGTATTTAAAGCAAATGAAACCAATATAAAATGATTAAAATAATGTAACTTACAAAATATTGAAATAAAGCATGCTTATATACTCCCTTCTAGTCGGTCATTTCTTCCCTCTTTCCTTATTGGGTAAGTTGGGTATTCTTCCCTATTTCCCTTTTTGGATGTAGAATTGTGTGTTTTGTGTGGTCTAAATTTATTTGTATGTGGGGTAGTGTGTTTTGTGTGGTCCAAATTCATTTCCTTAATTTTTGTGTAAAAGGGAAATGGGAAGAAATGAGTGACTAGGAGGGAATATGTTTAAACGCATAGTTTTACCACATTATTATTTAATGAAATGATTAGCATGCAAAATTACAAATATAATAACTATTTGTTACGTACGTGTAACAAGTGATCAATCCAATACTTGTTATATAGTTACGATATTATATATATTAGACAAAAATTGTTTATTTTTACTAATATCATGTATCAAACTGGATAATTATAATAATTAACAAAAACTATATCTTTATAATTCAAATTAAAGAAAATAAACATCTGTAAAAGTCGTTAATTTAACCCGGTCCTGACCATAACCCGGCCCGAAACCAGTACGAACCCGAGATAATCAAACCCGTAACCTTCTCGCCTGACGAGTTTGACAAGTCTAGTCTCAAGTGTTCTGTTTTCATCTCAACAGACAAAATGAGAAGATACTCCATAGTGAAAACAACTACCTAAATGATCAGACTAAAGGCTTATGACACTCACAGTCTCATACTGTTCTTGACAAGAAAAACTACTAAGCTTTGGCCAGCAAAAGAGAAAATAAGAATCTACATTCAACTGAGATGAGTTACTATCATTTATCATTCTAAACTGGCAATGCTTTAAGATAGAGATAGGACTTTCTTTTACTAAGTGCAAGTGGGTAACAAGATTCTTTTGTTCGCAACAAGCACTATAATCCATATTTTCTACTCGTGTGACAAGCTTAATTACATTAACCATTAATAGAAAAAATTATGCCTAGCAATTTCAATTTGACAATTAACAACCAAAAGCATGAAGCAAGGTCCTAGGACAAAAGAAAACACCAACCTCCCAGTTGAAAAATGCTTTAGCAGCCTTGTTCTCCCGCCTGTGATGCTTTGTATTTTTCTCAGTATAATTACCAAGTTCAGCCAAGTTACTCAAAAAACTTTTTGTATCTTGAAGATCAAGAAGATCACCATGAAGAATTTCGAACTCCTTGTATCTGGGAAACATAAATTATTAGTGAATCTGCTGTCATAAGCAAAACAACTACTAAAGATTTTAGAGGCTCACAAACTCTCAGAATCTTCAGCTGCTCCATCAGTACCAAGCTTAGGAGAGCCAGAACGACGACCAAGTTCATATTGTGCGTTGGCGTACCATTCAGGAATACTGAGCTCTGGATCTCTACCAGGCATTCTTTGAAGTTGATATCCAAGAACGATAGCATCACGTAATCTTCTAGCACCGCTAAACTGCGTTGAAGAATCCACCACAAAACATGAGAATAAGAACGAGCAGAACATATAGAGCAGGGCTAAAGGAGTGAAGCAGACAGTGGAGTCTAAATTTTTTACAAGTACTTCTATGTATAGTTCTATGGTGATGAAAACATTTATAAAGTAACTTAGAATTCCTTCACTGACCTTATCTGAGACGTAGTATTTCCCAACAGCAGCATCCTGCAAAATGCGTGCAGCTACCTGCAATTTTGAAAATGATCACGACATATAACTCCTCTGTGTCAAAAAGGCTGTACACACATTTATGTGTAAAAAATGGATCAGATGATCTCATTGCAGAGACACTTGAAAACGTTAAAAGACAAGTAAAAACACTATCAATCTGGAAAGAGAACATCACATCATTATAGGTGAGCATAACCTCTTAATTCAATTACAAAATAAATGCCACTAGGCTTAAAAGCACTGAGATATAATCCAATAGCAAAGCCATACAGCAGCACAAAAAGGGAACTCAGGTATTCCAGTCCACCCAACAAAAAAAATTAACCCTCAAAGCTAGATTACGAAAGAGGGTCCTCCAAGGTATAGGAAAAACGTCAAACTCATGGAAATACTCTTCAAAGTAAGCAGAAAACCATTGGCACAGGTTTCAGATAAAAGGGTTTATTTGTCCCTTTATAGTCTATATATTAACTGATGTGAGATGACAGTAATTATCTCACAAAGCAAAGGATCCTAATATGATAAATCAGATTACTCGCATCTTTCTACAGCACAAATATAATGGAATCCACCCTTGCATGTGGTGGGAGTTTCCCATGTGCTACATAGGTGTTACTTTAATCTGTCATCAGGTAAGGGTAATAAGTTTAAGGTCTTTGTGCAGGCGCTCAATGAATATATAGTAGAAAAGCTTCTTGAAAAGGAGAGAGGGGAAGGAGAACAAGTAGTCCTTAGATTCATTACTCTATATTGCTGCCATTACAAAAAAATTCCCAATCACATACAAGTGTAAACATACCTCACCGCCATTTATACCACCTGTATAACAGGGTTTCAAACTCATAGCACGATCAATGTAGGGCTTCCAGTGTCCAGTAAGTAAATCTCTCCTTATCATCTCAACCCCACATTGGTAATACTACAGTGATAACCATATTTTGACATTAGACAGTCAGACAAAAAAAACCATTGGCGATGCCTCCGAATCAAAACATATTTTTTCAAACCACAAATACCTACCTCTAAAAGATTTCTTAGAAAAGGTTCCTCATTAAAATAATCTCTGCGTACAAAGACGAAAGGCAGCTTGTATGCCAAGGCTTCACTTGCTGTGCCATATCCAATTTTTCCTGAAATAAAAAAATAAAAAATGGAAAATGATTAATACCTCTTGAAAAACACACATGTTTTCAGCTTCTTACATACTATTACACATATTAGTACCAACCAAGCATACAATCACATGCTGCAATCACATCAGGTGTATACGCATCTCTCGCAAGCTTTATGAAACTTGGCGGAAGCACATCCTTGTCAGAAGCTCCACATACCTTTTTCAGGAAAGGAATTAGATAACAGTGCAAGTTGTGGAGTATAAAAATCTCAGTTTACTATGAAAAAAATGTTCTTAAACCTACTTACCAGGCCTTTCCAGCCAGGAGGTAAATGCTCTTCAGTGAAATTCAAGCCTGATGGCTGTGCAAAATACAAAATAATAATGGAAATAAATAACCAAGACTTTATGATGGCATTCATAATATACTCAAAACATGCACGTCTAAAGATTAGAAATCAGCAAGGCGATTCGATTTAGAGCAATGTTAACAATGTAAGACTAGTAGCTTGTTAGATATACTAGATACATTCTAAATGATCTATAATTTGTTTTTTTTTGGTCAAGCAAAGAAGGTTATCTCGTAAGCATAGCTAAGAGACAACTGGACAACTTACTTGACCACCGAAGTTTAAGATCAGCAGTTTTGTATCAGCTTCAACCCCAAGTTCTTCCCTTACCTATATGAACGCATTAAAGTGCTTAATAACAATTAAATAACATAAAGTACTAGAAAATGTGAACGGCAAGCACCAGAAGTTACGAACTCAAACCTCCTTGCGAGATTTGTGTAACCTCCTGACAACGAGAGGTACATCAATAACATCGCGAAATGCCGGCACTGCAAATAAAAGCAAGTATTATGAGCTCTCCACATACGATAGTGTCGATTAATCATATTGTTGCATATTAATCATGACTAACTTGGGCAATATCCTGGGAGCCGGATCAGGAACTCCGCGTGAGAATAATCTTCCGCAATCTGAAAATGTTAGAAGAATGATAAGTTAAGCGTCGATTTCCAGCTGAAAAAATTGTTGCATCTAGATACTTAAGTAACAAAACTATTTGCAGCATAACATATTATAAGAACATGCTCAAAATGGTTTTACTAATGACTGCAAGTTCGAAAGAGAGACTGACTAACTTTAAGGACACAGGTTAAATATTGACAATCTAATGCTGACAGCCTGACATTATAATAATAAAAACTAAAGACTCTGACAGAACAGGCTACAATTATCAGAAGAACTAATGTTGTAGTGAGAATGGGAGTACGAGGGGAGTTTCAGAACTTCAAAGCAAAATAAGACATCCATTAGGATCATCAATCTCACTGCGCATGGGGATATCTTGATCATAGAGAATGTATTTTAAGGTGATAAAGCTATCTTCCCATTGTAACAGACAGGCTCCAATTACCACAAGAACTAATTTTGTAGAGGCTAGAGAGAGATATTGACCACAGAGAATGTATTTCCATGTCTTCTTTCCGTTGTAACAGACCTGGACCAAAATCTTGATCTGTCTTCAGAAACTTTTGTGCAACTAGATGTCAAAAACCATGTCCTACTTTTAACTCTACTTCAAATGGATTAAACAAATATGAATGTGGCGGCGATGTGTATCTTACAGTGAATCTGTGGTGATTCACAGAAGGATTAACTCAGAAATGAGATGGATAGGGAGATTATGTCTATGGAAGATATGATGATGGATAATCGGCTAAATTAATTTGACCAAGAGAGACAACCTGATTCCCCAGTTAGAAGACTTGAAAATTGGAGAATGGATAAGATTGTGAAGGGCGTAAGACCCTAGTTAACAAGTATAACGGTTATTTAAAACAAGTTGAAGTTAGATACTTACATGGGAGTGGGAAAACTACGGTGAGGGAGAGCACATGCACTCCGAAGAGAAAGAATATGGACGGAGGATGGGAGTTTGATTCTTCTTTATTTTTATTACTAATCTAATTATTTTATTTTATATATTTTTATTACTATTCTTCTATTATATTATCAATATTTTGAATGATTTCAAAGGACGATCATGTTAGTCGACCCTAAATCATTTTGGAATTAAGCTTTTGCTGTCATTGTTGTTCAATTGGGTCTAACATTCACTCAGAAAAGACACCAAGAGGAAGATGCATAGTCTCTAGCCGGTATTGTATTTTTCGGTGAAAAATAACCTTTAGAATGTACTGAATAAATGCATATTCATCATAAAATCATATGACAAATAAAGCTCTCTTAAATGAAGAAGCGTGTGTAGAATGCACTTGGCAACTCAAAGACCAAAGATTTCCCATAAAAATTATTTAGTAGGAGGCTAGGTTGCACGAAAACGGACACGGACACGGACACGGACACGGACACGGACACGGGACACGGCACTCAAAATTTTTTAGGACACGGGACACGGCAAAAAAAATCAATATACATATTGAAATAAAGGAAATTTGAAGACCATTGTAACCAACATCTAAATTTTGGTCATTTAAAGTCCACAAAGTCGTTAAATGACAAATTGGCCAATTACAAATATACTAATGACAAATTTACAATCCCAAATCAATAAACACACCACATCATAATCAATTATACCATTTGGCCTTAGTTGAGTAAAATGCAAAAACACCAATACAACATCATCCTAAATCCTAATATCAAAAACATCATCATCCTGCTATTCAATTTTCAACAGTACAACACCAACATGCTATTCAATTAACAACACGTCAACACCAACAACCCAATTTAGTCAACACCAACAACACCAATTTCAAGCATCCCAAGTTCATTTCAAGCATTTACCAAATCAATAATACAAATATGGTAGTGTGGTGTTCATTTCAAGCATCCCAAGGGTTTACAAATATGAATCTATGTTTTTATTTACAAATAAAAGAATGAATCTGGATTAATTAGTGAATAACAAGCAAAACCCTAAAATTAGGGAAAAGATAGTACGAACTTGTTATCGACGACGAGATGGCAGCCGACGACGGCGAGTAGATGTGGCGTCGGTGGCAAGTAGATGCGGCGAGGGGCGACGGTAAGATGTGTTTGTTTAAGCAAGAGAAACAGGTGAGTGGTAAAGCGGTTGTGCCGTGAATAAAATTGGGGCTTTTTGTTTTGAAGCATCACTAAATGGCGTGTCCACACAAAACGGCCCGTGTCCATTTTTCTTGGACCGTGTCCGACACGGCATAAATTAAATTGGAACCAAGGACACGGTTTTTGAGGTGTCGGACACGTTTTCAGCCGTGTCCTAGGCGTGTCCGTGTCCGACACCGTGTCGGACACGCGGAGAGCAAATTTGGGCCGTGTCCGTGCAACCTAGGTAGGAGGGAGGACAATATCATTTCATACACACATCACCATCTCAAAATACCATTTCATTATGATCTTATGGATGAATGAAACACTCAAAAGTTTATTCAGTGGCAATATCGCTTACTCCGCATAAAAGAAACCACATGGCTTTGCCTATTCTTCATTTTTACTATCAAGATTACACATAGAAATTAGCTGTCTATTTTCCCTTTAGTAATATTACATGGTCATGAAATTCTTTAAAGCTTGCGTAAATAAAATTTACAACTTAGAATATTATAAATTTAACATACCTGCCAAACTATTGAACGGTGATGATTTCCAGCAACCATTACATACTCCGCATAGATGAAATCCCAGCTGTCATAACAAAACACACACAAAAAAACCAAGTGAAGTGGATTTATTTTGGAAAGGATGACAGTATAATGCAGAAAGAAGTTTTCAAAATGATGAAATAATGTAAACATCACGGCTACTGAACTTCACAATCTAAAAAGAGAAAAAGGCAGGTACAATTCGAGAAGCTCCAGACAAAATGAAACAAATTTTAGTATGGAAACTCATTTTTTTTTAAAAAAGAATTAACTTCTTATGTCTGTCCTATATAGTAATATGTCAGATTCCTATATCAAATACACCTATCATGCATTTATTGGATTTTATTCGCACTAGTACATATACAATTAACACTGATCCGTTGGATTAGTTCACAGTGATTCGTTGTGTCTGAGAATCATGAGGACGTTGTACCTGAAGTTTGTAACACACACACAACGAATTCCAGCATCGGCAGCAGCACGGCATGCAACAGGAACAACATCTGAAATCTACTCAGCAAAAAAAAAAGACTTTTGTCAAAAAGCCACGAGTGCCATGATAGGTATGGTATATATCTAATACGTCCCTACGTCGTTTGGTTCAACATAATGGAATGGAATGGATTGGAATAGCATACTATGGGGGGGGGGGGGGGGGGGGGGGGGGGGGGGGGGGGGGGGGGGTATGGGGTTGTTAATCCACACCTTTTTATTTTTGTTTCGTTAAGTATAAGTTTATAGTATGATGGAATGGAGTTTGATACCCATGAAAGAAGGTGGGTATGGCATTCCAAGGGATTGGGGTGGAATTAGAATCCATCACGATTCTAACTCCATTCCAAAACCCTCCAACCAAACATTGGAATGGCTCAAACCCATTCCAATCCATCCCAAGAGTCTCAACCAAACAGATATGTAGAAACAATGAATTACCACTAAGTCTGCCTTGATAGAGTTCAGCCACTCAACTTCAGACTTCAAAATAGACTCCCGAGGTACCACAGCTGTCTCATGGTACTAAAAAAGAAGAATAGAAACATGGTGAGTAATTATGTTCAACACTCAATACGAAGGAAACGATAAATGGTTGACTTCTAACAATACCCCAAAAACACATTTAGCTTCAAATTAATCTAGGAACTTCACTATATTTTTCGTCCCCTCTCCCGCAATGTAGGCATAAGAGCTCTTGTTATTCTGGGCTTTTTGCCTTTCTAAATCAAGATATCAAATGCCCTTTCAAAGATATATCATCACTGGTAATGTAGCAAGTTACCTTTTCCAAGGAGGCCAGGCGATCTACTGTCAAGGCATCTGCCTGAACTGCTCCACAGTCCAACAGCACCTGCAGTAAATAATTACTTCTTCGTGTCAATAACCAAAAGCTATTTAGAGAGTAAGGCCCATTTTCTAATTTGGCATATGATAAATAATTGGGAATATGACTAATATTTTCTCATATGAAAAATAATATGTTTCTTACTTATCTTTATTATTATAATTTATTAGATTCATTATTTATTACTCCGTATAATTTTTTACTTGATAAAATATTATTTGGTTAATTTTTTAGACCAAGTTTTTCTTGTTTTATGACTCAATAGCCTTATGTTTAGATCGACTAGTTATCAGGTTTCATGTTCCCCTTCTCCCTATTTGTTTTATTTCATTTAATTTTATGTATCCAACCCGTCATTGACGATTTCAAAGGATGATTCATGTCCGCAAACCCAAATTATATTGGTATTAAAGCACTGATGTTGATGTTGATGTTGATGTTGATGTTGTTGTTGTTGTTGTTGTTGTTGTTGTACCTTTACTACGCAATTTGAAATGTCCCCCCTAAACCCTTTCCCATCAAAAGAAAAAATAAAAAGGCATTCTGGTTACATGTGCACTGAGGGAAGTGGCGTTGATGGCAGGGGGATAGAAGCTAGATGTAGGAAAGTGCAAATCCTCTAAAGTCTTGGGGTACTTCTGTATTGCCCTTTGTGCAACTATTTGTCTCCATAATGGCAGAATCCACATCACAGAAGATATAATTTACTCCCCTACGGTAAAGAGGTCTAAGTCTGAACTTTGAACGGTTTCAGATTTGTTTAAAGTTTACACTTTACTTCACCCGACTCTCCAACTGTTTACTCAGATATAAACTCAAATGCATGGTGTCAGTTTAGAAAATACAACTACCAACTCTTGACCGTTTGATAGTTTTATTCTTTAATCTCTCCTACAAAATAGTATTCATCCTATATTCAAGCACATCACTATGCTACAACGACTTGTACTTTGTCCGCCTTACAGACCATCTATCTTAACAAACAGATTCATTTTGCAGACTACCACTTAAACATAGAACTCTACCCATACAGAAGTACACAATTGTGCAACTGTTCCCCCAACATCGTTTATATACATCATGAAAACAATGAAGCTGGCAGGTATAACAGTAAAGTCATCAGCAAATTAAAATATAAGATATATTTAACAAAACAGATTTGAATACAAAAGAAACCAAAGGAAGCTCCACGAAACATCTCCTCATGTTTAAGATGTTTAAGATCGACGGTTGCTAATGAGCTCCAATTATGATTCATTGTAATGCACAAGAACCAATACAATAACAACATTGTTACTGCATGCCTCAAGGATTCCTACAAATGGCAGGGTAAGGGGGGGATCGGATGTATGCAGTATAACCCTTCTACCGACAGAGGAACGAATACCTTCATGAAATTGTTTTTGCCTCAAAGCATGTCCCTTCTGCTAGATACATTCATAATGTAATACCTTATACTTTTATATGTCACGGACAAAAGTCATCAAGAAGTTCATATAGGAAGTGCAAGCCTTTTGTTTTTTAGGCACAGCAACAACTATTACTTCTATCTTGAAAAATCTATACGTTGGTTTCTTCAAGCACAAATTTAACAATTAAGAGGGAGATGTAGACAGTAATAAATGCAGGAAAATTACTTTTCTAATTTGAAGGCGAGGAGATTGAATTTCGGTGGTGTACACGAAGTCAGGAGCAGCTGAGACCACATGAACATCATGCCCGGCAAGAATCAGGTGTCGAGCAACCTGGTGAAAATATGATGTTAAACAAGAAAAATGAAAAGGATATCTCATGTATTATGAACAACAACATACAAATTAAAAAAAAAAAAAAAAAAAAAAAAGGATATTGAATTTTTTTTTACTTGTTTTGAAAATTTGTTTCATATAGAATTTCTCAATCTATAGGCTATCCAGAAATTCAAACAAATAATAAGACTAATATCAAATGATTAAAAAAACAAACAAATAACACCATAAATCAAGTGATTAACCCTACCAAATCAAGTGATTGAAAATTTCAGCAACTAAAGAATATTAGACATGATAGAAAAATGAAGTCAGCCTATTACAACAAGATATAAACCTTCCCTAATAACACCATAAATCAAGTGTTTCGGTTTCCAATTCATATTTCATCCAAAATTCATACATTTCTTCATTCCAATCAGTAAATCACAATGTCAACCACTTATAATTCTAAGTGAATGTCAATATTTTAGCTAGTAAAGATCCTAGTCTACTACACTAAGTTGGAACAAAATAACAACTTTAAACCATTGCCTTTTCGTATTCTCTTAACTTAAGAAAATGACAATGTCAACCCACACTACCTTTCCGAAATCTCATAATTTGCACCAATTATCAACTACCTCATCTAAAACCCTATTCATTATATCTTCATCAAGAGTACAAAGTCAACTCGATGCCCATTCCCCATTCTTTAAACTTGGTTGGACACATTGTTTAGCCATCAAAACATGTTCTCAACTACAGGGACGAGTCCACTTTATCAAATGGTGTAGCACATTGTTGAAAAAACATGTCAAATTTATTTACTTTTCTGCTCCACCATTAGTAATGCTTTGACCCTAATGCATTGATACTCGTAGATGTTAGACTAATAATTTTGCTACACCGTATTATAAATCCTGGACTCGCCCCTGCTCAACTATTGCCAAAAATAGAAATATCAAAAGTACAATCAAACACTCAAAAGAAATAACGTGACATCAGTAGTGGAACCAGGATTTGAACTTTTCAACGAAATATGGCAATTACTCAAAATCAATTAGAACAAATGTTGAAGAATTGAGTGAATTAAAATAAGAAAAAAAAAAAAAGGAGAGAAATATAGACCTCAACAACACGAGTAGCGTGACCAAATCCATGTCCAGTAACATAATACGCAAAAACAAGGTGTCTCCTTGGAACTGATACATCATCTCCTTCATTCTCTATCCTCATTATTTTGATCCAATTTTCCAAAATTCAATAAATAAATAAATAAATAAATAATATTACTGGAATGTGATCAAAGTATTAAATATTTTAATTAATTTAGCAAAATTATGATTATTTAGAGAAGTGATTTGAAGGTGGGGAATTTGGAAATTGAGAATTACAAGTGAAAAGGGGTGGTGGGGTTTAAAAGAAGGAATTGATGAAATTATATAAGAGGAGAGAGAAGAGGGAGAGTGTGAAAGGTGAATTGTCATGGAGTTTGTAAGTAAGGATGATTAGGATTTGTTTGTTTGATTTCCTATGTTGGATAATTTTGTGTCTTACTTGATCACTTTGACAATGACTGCCTAATTATCTTATCCACTATCTTTTTGGCATCAAATCAATCTCATACAAGACTCATAACTATATCAACTTTATTAGATGAATAAAAGTCTACGTACTCAATCTAATCCTTCGTTTCTATTCAAGTGGACGATAACTGTCTTTTAAGACGGATATATATGTATTCAAATTAAAATTGGTCAAATACATATCATTTGCATGGATAAGACTAGGGGTGTGTAAAATTCGGTCGGGACTTATAAAATGGACCGGTCCAGATCAGCATCGACCGGAATTGAAAATTTCGGTCTGGTCCCCGGTCCATCATTTTTTAAGATTCTGGTTTCCGGTTCGGTCTGGGGCTGGTTTTATCCGGCTTGGACATGTTTGGACCGGGTTTGGTCCGAAAGACCATAAATATTATTATTTGATTTTTTTCTTAAAATTATATTTTATTTAAGTCCAACCGGTGCGATTCGATCCAATGAAGCAGAATTTTAAAAAAGTAATGTAATGTAAATTTCGGTCCAACCGATCTTGGACCAAAATTTTTATGTTCTAATCCCACTCTCAAATTTTTATTAATTTCGGTTTCGGTCCGGTACACACCCCTAGATAAGACAAGCCTTTTGTTAAATCTATGCATTTTATTTTTGTCTTATCTATGAAAGTGGTAACTATTTGTTTCGTCTTAACCTTGAGACGGATAATGTTTGCCAATGAGAATTTGTGTTGAAATGGATATGGATATGGATATGAAATGGACATATAATAACATCACATAAATAAGACATAAGATACATGACACATTTTTAAATTTAATAAAGTTTAGAATTTAGTTATAAAAGCAATATTATATTTTCATAAAAGTATTTGGTATTATATTTTAAATAAAAATTCAAATCATGCTATTCGTGTACTATATTAATAAATTAAAACATAACGATTAAAATCTCATATTCAAACATTTACAAAAAAAAACAATCATGTATGCAAAAGATAAGCATTGTTTTATCATGAAAGTCTTTATTATTTGTGAATGGGACGGAAGGAGTACATCATATGGTAATGGTATCTATATTATACTAAGTTAGAGTGTCCTCGAGTGTCTAAGGATGTCTAAGCTTTCTAAAATATTAATAAAAAGTTAGAGACGACATGTTAAGTGTATGACATATATTTCCGAGTGTCGAGTAGGTGTCGGTGTCTGACACAGATACGCTAGATGATAAAAGTGTCCATATTCATATAACTGGGCCTGTTATATATCGCGTTAAAATAATAAATTGTCTTCACGAGAGCCGTGATATTTTTCCCCAAGCTAACTATCATTGTTAACTCGTTTATTTCACATGCTCTAATCAACTACATAAAATGTGTTTGTTCAATTAGGTTCTCACAGTATAATCGATATGTTGTTGAGTCAGTAACATTTTGCCACCGGAGCTCTGGTAATTAGATTTAGTATCGTCTTCTTTGCGTCTCTTAAGTTCCATGAGTTCAGAGTTAGGTTCTCACAGTGTAGTTTTTATTACGAGTCATCCAACGATTTTACCATTGTAGGTGAAAGTTTCGTGTTGTAGGGTATTATTGTAGTGAATAAAATGCTCGAAACACCCGATCATTTACAACGAATATCAGAAGAAAAAAATTCTATACCGATTCATGTTTTTAAAGTATACCAATTTTAGGCAGTGTCATTCGAGCATTCAACTTGTTGGACGGTGCTCACCATTTCCACAAGTCAATAGTGTTGTGAGCTATACTAGTAGATGCTGCAAGTTTTCTTCATTTAGGCTTGCAAACCAATAGTATACTAGCAGCACATGTTCTTTGAATATGTGAACAAATGATGCTTTGCTTTCGCACATGCATTTGGTACTATAAATACCCCGTAGCACTTGGCAGAGAAGTGCACCACAACACATCTATTTCTCTCCTATATCTCCTCTTTCTTATTCTCTCTTTCTATATTTCGGGTATAATTGTTTAACCCGTAGAGAGTATAATATTTGGGGTATTATCTGTCAGCCTTTGAGGAAATATTCTTGTACTCCCATTTTATTATAGTGGAAATATTTGGCTCTCTCGCCGGTGGTTTTTTACCTCTCTTTTAAGAGGGTTTTCCACCTAAAAATCCCGGTGTCATTTTTACCGTCTTTCTTTAATTTCTCTTTTATCTTTAACTGAATCTATTCGCTTCCGCCGCGCTCTATACCCCTACAAATTGGTATCAGAGCTGCATTATATTCAGCTAGGATATTTCATCATGTCTACCAAATTCGACATCGAGAAATTTGATGGTAAAATTAGCTTTGCAATTTGGCGAGTCCAAATGCAAGCCGTTCTTGTCCAGAATGGTTTAAAGAAAGCCTTGGAAGGTAAATCAAAGAAACCAGTCACTATGACGGATGATCAATGGGAAGAAATTAATGAGAAGGCGTTATCCGTGATCCAGCTCTGTCTATCACGAGAGGTGTTGCGGGAGGTCATTAAAGAGAAGTCCGCTGAAGGAATATGGACTAAATTGGAGTCCCTCTACATGACCAAAAGCCTCGCAATTAAGCTCCGTCTTAAGGAGCGTCTCTTCACACTCCGTATGTCAGAAGGTACTCCCATACAAACTCACTTAAATGAGTTCAATTCTATTTTAGTAGATTTGGAGAACCTAGATGTCACTATTGAAGATGAGGATAAAGCCGTTTTACTTATTGTCTCACTACCAACCTCGTTTAAACATTTCAAAGAAATCATGTTATATGGAAACAATGATATTTTAATTTTTGAAGATGTCAAGTCCCACTTATTGTCAAAAGAAAAATTTGATACCGAAATTCATTCTGAAAATTCGGGTGAAGGCTTGGTTATTAGAGGGAGAAATTTTGAAAAAGGTAGTAGTGGTAACAATAGGTCCAGGTCAAAGTCTAGAGCTAAAAACTCTAAGTTTTGTCGTTATTGCAAGAAAAAAGGACATGAAGTCTCTGAATGTTATAAATTGAAAAATAAGCAAGAAAGAGATGATAAGAGTATAGGTAAACAACCCGATCACCATGCTGAAGCAAGTGTCGTTGAGTCCGGGTCTGATGGGGAGCTATTAGTAGCTGCCAATATTGAACAAAGGTCCAGAAATGAGTGGATACTTGATTCTGGTTGTACTTTTCACATGTCACCTAATAAAGACTGGTTTTCCACCTACAAACCTGTAGATGGTGATCTTGTTTTGATAAGCAACGATGCTCAATGCAAAGTTGTTGGTGAAGGTACAGTTACAATTAAAACACATGATGGTGTTACTAGAATCTTAACTGGTGTCAGACACGTCCCTGATTTGAAACGGAATCTCATTTCGTTAGGCACTCTTGAATCACTTGGGTGTAAGTATTCAGCTGAAGGTGGAGTTTTAAAAGTGTCCAAAGGTGCTCTTGTATTGTTAAAGGCAAATCGATTTGGTAGCTTGTATGTGCTGCAGGGTTCAACCGTTTCAGGTCCCGCAGCAAGTGTCTCATCCACTGACAGCACCAAATTGTGGCATATGAGATTGGGCCACATGAGTGAGAAGGGATTGCGCGGCCTCAACAAAAAAGGACTCATCGGAAGCCATTGTACCGGTAAGGTCGATTTCTGCGAACATTGTGTTTTTGGTAAGCAGAAAAGGGTAAGCTTCTCAAAAGGCGTTCATAGAACCAAAGGTACATTGGATTACATCCATTCTGATCTTTGGGGTCCCTCTCGAGTTCCTTCAAAAGGAGGATGTTTTTATATGTTGACCATTATTGATGATTTCTCAAGAAAGCTCTGGGTTTATTTCCTTAAAAGCAAGACTGAAGTTTTTTCCACTTTCAAGGAGTGGAAAGTCTTGATTGAGAACCAGACTGGTAAGAAGATTAAAAGATTGAGAACTGACAATGGTCTTGAATTCTGTTCAAATGAATTCAATCGATTCTGCAAAAAGGAAGGTATTGCCAGACATCACACCATTCCAGGTACTCCTCAGCAAAATGGAGTCGCAGAACGTATGAACAGAACTATTTTGGAGAGAGTTCGCTGCATGCTCTCTCATTCTGGCATGGGCAAAGAGTTTTGGGCTGAAGCGGCTAGCACTGCGTGCTATTTGATCAACCGCTCCCCAAACAGATCGCTTGACGGCGATATTCCAGAAGAAGTTTGGTCAGGTAAACCTGTTGATTATTTAAATCTCAGAATATTTGGTTGTCCTGTATATTCTCATGTAAACGAGGGAAAATTGGATCCTCGTGCTAAAAAATGCATTTTCTTAGGTTATGGATTAGGGGTTAAAGGGTACTGTTTATATGACCCCGAGTCTCGAAAAACCTTTCATAGTAGAAATGTTACCTTTCATGAGAATGCTTTGTTATCTTCTGGAAGAGATATTGTTGCTTCCCCTATCGGTACAGATATAGATGATACAGAGAGTACCGTAGAGAAGGTGGAGTTTGAGGTCGCAACCAAGAATACTCCGGAGGAAGATGTCCCAACTTCCTACCCTCCACCAAATTCCAATGATGAAACCATTACCACCGACCAAAGAAGTCCACGACAACAACAACAACATCAACCTCTACGACGAGGTTTACCACAGCCGTGGTCTATGGCTCGAAATCTTCCTGAACAGAGACCAAGAAAATCGACTCAAAGATACGTTGGCCAAAGTGCTAATATTGCTTATGCTTTGGCCGCTGCACAAGAAATTGACGATTGTGATGAGTCCAGAAGTTATTTTGAGGCTACCTCTAATGGAGATTCAGCACAATGGGTTGCAGCTATGCAAGAAGAGATCGAGAGTCTTCATAAGAATGAAACTTGGGATCTGGTGAAGTTACCAGATGGTAAGAGAGCTATCAGTTGCAAGTGGATCTTTAAGAGAAAGAAAGGCATTCCAGGTGTTGAGAATGCAAGGTACAATGCAAGATTTGTCGTCAGAGGGTTTGATCAACAAGAAGGCATTGATTTCAATGAGGTATTTTCTCCTGTTGTTCGTCACACCTCAATTCGTATATTACTTGCTCTAGTTGCTTTGCATGATTTAGAGTTAGAGCAGTTAGATGTCAAAACTGCTTTTCTTCATGGTAATCTTGAAGAGGAAATCTACATCCATCAACCCGAGGGTTTTGTTGTCCCTGGTAAAGAGGACTATGTTTGCCGTTTGAAAAAGTCTCTTTATGGTCTTAAGCAGTCTCCAAGACAGTGGTACAAAAGGTTTGATTCCTTCATGGTTGGACATGGCTACTCGAGAAGTAGTTATGATAATTGTGTTTATTTTCAGAAGACCTCAGATGGGTCTTTCATGTACTTGTTGCTTTATGTCGACGACATGTTGATCGCGGCACGAGATAAGTCTCTTATCAACAAGTTAAAGGCTCAGTTGAACAGTGAGTTTGATATAAAGGACTTAGGTCCTGCCAAGAAAATTCTTGGAATGGAGATTAGTAGGGATCGTCAGGCAGGGAAACTTGTTCTGTCACAAAAGAAATACACCCTGAAGATGATGGGCAGGTTTAATATGCAAGATTGTAAACCTGTTACTACTCCACTTGCTGCTCATTTTAAATTGTCATCTGAACAGTGTCCACAAACAGAAGAAGGTAAAAAGCGCATGTCACATGTTCCTTATTCAAATGCCGTTGGGAGTTTAATGTATGCCATGGTGTGCACTCGGCCAGATTTGGCTTATGCTGTTAGTGTTGTTAGCAGATTTATGCACAATCCAGGCAAAGAACATTGGTAAGCCATTAAATGGATTCTTCGTTATCTGAAGGGTTCTTCTGATACTGGTTTGATATTTGATCGACAGAGAGCTGATCCCGGAGGCATAGTTGGTTATGTTGATGCCGACTATGGTGGTGATTTAGATCGGAGAAGATCACTTTCCGCTTATATCTTTACACTTTGTGGTTCTGCTATCAGTTGGTATTCTTCATTACAAGCCATTGCGGCATTGTCAACTACCGAAGCAGAATATATTGTTGCCACTGAAGGGGTGAAAGAAGCTATATGGCTTCAAGGCTTGGTTAGGGAACTTGGGTTACAACAAGACATTCTTGTTGTGTTTTGTGATAGCCAAAGTGCTGTCCACTTAACCAAGAATAGCAAACATCACTCGAAGACCAAGCACATTGATATAAGACACCACTTTATCCGAGATATTATTGCTGCAGGAAATCTTACTGTCGAGAAGGTTCATACAACCGAAAATCCTGCAGATATGTTAACCAAACCACTTACAGCAGCTAAGTTCGATCATTGTCTTAACTTAGCTGGTGTCATTCACGCCTGACAAGGTGTTCATGGCGAAGAGAGCGTTTTTCATTCGAAATGGCGATCAAGGTGGAGATTTTTTGGGCGGTGCTCACCATTTCCA
>JAIUZE010001354.1:0-27174 GCA_022085475.1 Heliosperma pusillum | reverse complement strand
CAATAAAAATGACGATAACTCAAAAACCGACACGAGTCCCAAGGTGGGACCCACGGGCTGAAATGGGCCGGACCCACATGGGCCTGTTTTGGGCCCCACGGCCTGTTTTGATAAAAATGGCAGATTTTACACTTTTTATTTAAAACCGTTTTTCTAATATTTCCCGCATGCTTTAACATATTCAAAACCCGTCAAAACAACAACCCATCAATCAAACATCGACACAACCCAAAGACCAAAACCCGGACCCACCTTGACCAACCCAGACCGGGTCTGAACCGGCCTGGACCGGTCTGGTTTGGACCCGGTTCAGCACCTTCCCCACGGTTCACCAACAAACAACACCAAAATCAATTCCAACTTGTTTTAATCATCAAACAACCATTTTAACATCCATCCTTACAAAAAGCATTATTATTAAAAATCATCAAAATTGGTCAAGAACACTAAAACAACATAAAAATCATAACTTAGTAAAAATCATTAAAATTCTTCAAGAACACTAAACTTGTTAAAATTTCATAAACAACATAAAAAAATCATAACTTAGTAAAATCATTAAAATTCTTCAAGAACACTAAATCATCATAAAAATTTCCTACAACTTAAAAAATCATCAAGAACACTTAAATCATCATAAAAATTTCCTACAACTTAAAAATCATCAATAATCATAAAACATCATAAAATTCATACAACATAAAATCATCAAGAATCATCAAACATCACAAAAATTCCATACAACATAAAAATCATAAAACAACATAATAATTACTACTTAACATATTACTAACTAAAAATCCATAAATCAATAAAACATGAACCAAAAATAAAGATGAACCAAAATCCAAATAAAATAAAACTAAAGGCTATATTACTAACTCAAATCCTAAATAACCATAACATGAACATAAACTAAAACCTAAAGGCTATGTGACATTTATTCGTCGAGTAAATCGGAATGGTTACCTTAGCTAGCCAAAATCACTTAGCACAAAAATAATAAGAAGTATATAAATAAGAAACCCTTCTACTAGTCTTCACCCAAAATATAAGAGTCTCAAAATTCGTCTTCAAACTCTTCCCCTATAAGAAATAACAAGAAAAACAATTATTAGAACTTAAACTTAATTTTCCATAATTAAATGTTGAAAACGATCTTGACGGAATTGAAATTAAAACCGTTACCTAGAAGAATGGGAGAGGGCGAAGCGGAGAGATCCTTTAGACATCTAAATAGGGAAAGGATTTTTAATTAAGAAACGAAGGATTTATGGAGGTTTTGCTCAAGAACGATGAAGAACTAAAGATGAACGATGAAGAACGCGAAGAACGATTAACTAAAGTGAGGTTTTGATCTTATTTTGATTTGTTGTAAAATGAAAAGTTGTTTGTGAGTCATATGGGGTGGGTGTGTGCCGTGAGTTTATAGACCAATAAAGGTGTCGAGTTTTGACATTGTTGTTCCGTAATTGACTCGCGTTTAATAATTGTTTTACGGTAAACGATTAAGTATAATTAACGATAAAGTTAATTACACCAAATATCTAGATATTAAGATATTGTATTCAAAAGTAATGAAATATCAAGTCCTATTAGAGGACTTTTGAGCCGTGTGGAATGGTGAGAAAACGGGTCTGATTTCGAGCGTTTTGCGTAATTTTCGTTAATTGATCGATAAAGCGAATAGTGATCTAGATATTATGATATTGTAATCAAAAAATAATGAAAATATCAAGGCTTAAGAGTGGTAAGGGAGCCGTGTGATGTTGAGCTTGTCGGGTCCGATTTCGAGCGTTTTGCGTAGTTTTCGTTAACTGATCGATAAAGTAAAATAATATCTAGATATTATGATATATTAATAAAAAGAAATAAAAATATCAAAGTCTATTAGAGGAGAGGGTGAGCCGTGTGGGTAAGGTGATCATCGGGTCTGTTTTTGCTCGATTTGCGTAATTTCCGTTGACGAATCGATAAAGTAATTAAATATCTAGATATTTTGATTATTTTAATCAAAATAAATAAAATATCTAATGGTGAGTGGAAAGCGATGACACGCGCGGGTGACTCATGCCAAAGTCGAGTTTCGATTTTTGCTGCGCGCATTACGATGCGTCGGGAATAGTTAAATGACGTTCGAGTAAAAACCGTAAAAGTTATTCTTTAAATTCCGAATAAATTCAAAATAATTATATTAAATTATGATAAATCCTAATAAATCTTAATAAAAATAAATCAAAAATATAATTTTTTTTAAATAAAATTTCGGTCTTCAAAATCGCAAGACGAGTCGGGAAAAGTCAACGAAAGTCAAAATCGACTAAAAAGTCGGAAAAAGTCAAAATGGCTTAAAAGTTCAGAAAAGTTTAAGACGACTTAAAAATAAATAAAAAGTCAATGACGACTTTAAAAAGTCAAGGAAAAGTCAAAGACGGTTTAAAAGTCAAGAAAAGTCAAAGATGACAAAAAACGGTCTTTTCATGAAATCTCTCAAAAATTCCAAATACGAACGCGGAATTTCAAAATACGACTCGGAACAAAAATTCCTATATTAAAAACTTAAGTTCTACTGAAAAGTATCCATAAGCTATTGCTTAAACAAATTGGGTACTTTTCGGGTTGTTACAATCAAAAAGATTACTAGACTGGTTTTAAAGTTGGCTTTACGTACCCTATCTAGTTCTGTGCAATTTAGTTTAATTTAATTAAGCTCAATTAGGTCGGTTCCATTCAATTTAATTAAGCTTAAGTTAGTTCACCATCCATCAAAATGTTTATGTTTATCTTAGCTAAAGTCAATTTAAATCTGTGCAGTTTTGCTCGACTAAGTTTAGTTAAATTCATTAACACTAGCTTGTGTATTTTAGATATAACTTTATATTTACAGCATAATACTTTATAAATATATTTCAACATATTATAATTTTGTGATTAATATAAATTAAAAAAATATTAAACTGTCGCGGATTTTTTTTATCAAATTATATAATTGATCCCTTCGTCTTGGTAATTTGTTTGCCTTTAATTTGAATACTTCTCACAAAGATTAAAAAAACATACACAAATCACTTAATAAAATGGAGAACAAGAAAACAAGATAAGATTATACTTTATCATTTTTAGTGTCTTAATTTGTTATATAATAAGACGGTCCAATAGATATGTTAGATTCAACCACTTTAATCGTCAAAACAACAATTCTAATAGTCAAATTCTAACTAAAAAAAGTTGTTAAAAAAAAAACGAAAAAATGTTGTAATGAGGTCTTGAACACGGTACCTTTCTCACACTCAATTCCCTCGTTGCACAAGATAACATCCTGCCAAAGCCTCAATTGGTATATAAATGGTATGTGTAAGTATTTATTGCATGTACTACTCTTGGTTCATAATTATAGTTCCATAAAACATGCCTACTTCTATGAGTTTTTTTTTTATTTATAATTATTATTATTATTATTGTTACAACTAATTAATAATGTTAAATTACTATATTACCATTTAACATTATTTAGTTTGAATTTTAAATTTTGGTGGAGGCAAAGAAAAATAAGCATGAAATTTACTATAATACCCCCGGTGGCGCTCAAATTGAGCGCCACCAGGTGGCGCCATCTCATTTTCCTTTTAATAATAGTCGTCGAGGTAGTCCACGAAAAGATAAAAGAGCTTGTCAACACATATATGTTCTTTTGAATATACATACATTATATTACTGGAACTCCATTTTATTATTTCCTTTCACTCATTTTGCTGCTTTTAATTTTAATTAAAATACTTTTTTAATAAAGGATATAAAACGCCAATAAATAAAGGGATATGTTATTTCCTACACAAAAATTTACTTAATCCTACACAAATTTTGAATTAGTTCCGACATTGCCCCTCTCATCTTTAACCATTCTCACCTCTCTCTACTCTTTTCATCCATAACACAAAAGAAAAAAACATGGCAACCACCAAACCACCCCTACCAACCACCCTTTAAAACTAATCGGACCGCCTGAACCGCCCTATCCTCACCCTTCCACCACCCAACGCCCTACCAGATTGCTGCTCCCACGCAGTAGTCACGTCCACCCACCACAACACCGATGTTCAACCCTACCCCTTCCGGCGCCCTACCGCACGTGTGACAACCCTCGCGAATGCGGAAATATAAAACATACAAGCATGTGAAATATTATGCGGAAATACGGTATTTTAAAAACTTTTATACATGCAAGATATATAACACGAGGAGTGTCAAAATATTACAAGCTAAGTACAAAATACAACAAAGAGACGGGGTCTCTTAAAATGTTAGCAAAGAACAAGTGTTTAGCAAACTAGCTAATTAACGACTAGAGGTTAATCTTCCAGGGGCAACACCCGCTAACTCACACCCGAACCCCAAAATAGCATAAGCAAAAAGCCATCCATGCAAGCAACCTGTTCATTCATGAAAAACATGAACGCCACAATCAGTGGGGAGTAACTCCGGGTTCTCCCAGCCATATCACATTAAACGTACATAGAAGGAAATACAAAAGTAGAAGCATGCATATATGGATATACATGTGAAATACAATAAGGATAGATAGGCAATTCGATATATCATAATAAGAGCATAAGAGTTACAAGTCCGAATCCATCATGTTATACAAAGACTCGGGGAAGACACTCTTAGGCAACCGAATACGCTCACTAGGGCTTGCATCTCACCGTTAGCGGTATAAGATTGATAAGATTGAGACTCGATAAACAAACCATGCCAAGTCATGCAATGATCATGAATAATCAATCATGAAATCACGCATTCAAGTATAACAACATAAAGACGACATCTCTCACGGTAAATGAAACGCACTAGCACCGTGTACATGGCAAGTATGATTAAAAGGCATCCACGAGATCACATTTCTCTGAACGCATACACGATCACATTTCGTATATGTAGACTAATTTCCTCCTGGTAGGAACGATAAGGCTCCTAATCTAAACCTGGCCAGATTCTCGGAATCACATTTTCCGATTCGATATGCGATCACGTTTCGCATCCAAGACTCGGTCAATCATAGACGCCGAGTACCCACATTCTCGGTAGATCAATTCACGAAAGAGGCGGAAAAGAGCTCAAGCCTCATAACTGTTGGAGCCAGTGTCCTCCACAGTTAGTGCAATAACATAAATAAATCTCTATAGGTTCACAGGGTATACTTTGTATTGTAATTAGTTGATTAACGTTTATCGATAACGGTTGGCTTGCTAGATAATTTTGACGTTATTGTCATACAGATGACGGTGATCAACTGGTCCCTAAAAGTCACACCTAAAGGATTTGATTGAGAGATGTGATTATTTGAGAAAATAATCATATTGATGCCTTATTAAATGACTAAAAGGTTAGTCGGTGTTTTTGACTAAAAGGTTAGTCAATGTGATGATGAGACAATTATTTAATAATGATTAAAAAAAGTTAGCTGAGACGAATTAACTGTAATTCGTAAATTGAATATAAAATGTTATATTTAATTGTTGTATATAATGTAAGCTAATTAAATATAAACCGTTATAATTAATTGGAAAATTATAAATATACGGATATTTATAATTAATGACGTATTATAATGTCGGTCTTTGACTAATGACGATTATAATATATTACATGATATTGGAAGCTAAAATGACCGGGAAAAGGTGTCCAGATACACTCGGGTTTTTCCGGTCAATGGGTAGTTATTTGAGGAGACTAAATCTCCTCATAATTGACCTAAGGGTGCCGTGAAATAGAAAGAGACAAGAAGAAAAAATTCTAACCTAATTTTTCTTGCTCTCTCACTTGTGCCTCCATCACACAAAAATCACAAAAACCTAAAAGTTAACTGTAACTTTTAATCATCTTTCTAGCAAAGGAGAAGGGCATATCTCGATCTATCTTGGGTGAGACAATTAGGAGGATATCTATTTTGATATCAGTTCTTAGGCCGATTTTGCTAAGGACCAAATGTTTAATTCATTTTCTCTACATTTGTATCGCTTTCATATCTATGACTTGCAATTTCATATTATATAATTTTGTTATAATCCTAAATTTTAAGGGGATGTAAACAGTTATTTCCCACAAGTGGTATCAGAGCTTTTGGCTACAAAATTATATTATATGTTTTTCATTTTTATGAAATATAAATTTGAGAAAAAAAAGTTTTTTGATATTACCGAAAAAAAAAAATATAGTCACGGCTGTTTTTTTTTTTGTTGTAGCCGTGTGTTTTTTTTTTTTGGTTTTATTTTTCCATTGTTGATTTATTGATATTGTTATTTTAATAGGGTAAAATTCAATATAATAAATTTGTGGTTGTTTTAATTTGATAAGGATTAAATTAAAATAAGATGGAATTGTTTTGATTTTGTTGTTGCTATTATTTTCGGATTCATTGTTTTAAATTGATGATTTTTGAATAATGATTCAATTTTAATGATGTTCAAAGCGATTGTGATTAAATGAATATAAGGATAATCGATTTAATCATGATTTAGATGTTCATTTTAAAAGGTTAAATTGAATAATCTAGTTTGAATCAATTTTAATAACGATTAGATATTGAAATTTGTACCGATCTAGCGATATTGGCAACACCGAATTTTTTTTTTGTGCAGCCCGGTTACGGTTCACTGCTGCTGTTTAAAAAAAAAAAAATTCTGTTTTTATTAATTTTGCTGTGTACAGCAGTTTTTTTTTTATTTTTATTGTCTTTTTCGGTTTTTTCTTTTGGATAAAACCGTGAGAAGAAGAATCTAATAAAAAAAAAAAAAATTTGGGTACTGGTACTGTTCACGTGAACAGTTTCCCGTAGAAAAAAAAAATTGTTTGTTTCTTTTTTTTTTGACATTATAAAGATAATGTTTGTTTGTTTGTTATTGTGAAAAAGTTCACAATAATGATACCCGATTATTTTAAAAAGGTTTAAAATAAAATGGATTATGGAAGATTAAAATTGTTGTGGGCAATTAAGAAATTGTCACATAATTTTGATCGGTTTTGAATGGTGGTTTGGATAATTAATCAACATAATTAATGAATTATGTTTTGTAGTATTAATTTATATAGTTGATGCATTTTTGTTGAATGAATGAATGAATGGTTTATTTTTCGTATTTTTGCAATTGGTTGAAAAATGTAATACCTAGTGTGGCTTTAGTTAATCATGTTTTCGTAATGATGAAAACATGGTTTGGTTGTAATTTTGAGATCTCGAATCTCCTTTTATTTTTCTTTTAATTATGTTTTGGAATTAGAATGTAAATAGGTTTATTTTGTAATTTTTAAATGTAATTTTAAGAAGACTAGAGACGGAGATCGGATGCTCACTCCCGCTACATGGACCAAGATGAGACAAAGTCAAGCTTCTCGGGTCCATAAGGATGGATTCCAAACTTGTATTTACTGTTTTTTGGTAGATAGGTCACACTAGGACCGTTGTAATAGTTTACGTATTTTTCCGTTCTTTTGTTTTTCATTCACATGTTAAATAACTGCATCATATTCCGCCTAAACCAAACCACCTAAAATGCATGAAAAATGTTTCATATAGTTTGAATTTTCATCATAGACATACAGATGTCACTCGTTCATAGGGCCATCACCTTGGTCTAAATCATTCACGAAATGCTAGAATTTGTTCACTTAAAATGAATTAAATTTAAGATGATGGGATCTTCCTCTAAAATGAAAATTGAGATTAGTCTTTATAGGAAAAACTTCTATGAACCCCTTCTTCGTCGGAAGTCATAATATGACCCCTTCTACGTTGGGTAAGTAGTGAGTGTTGACCTATTTTATCTCAACATTATAGTACGAGTAATATCTCGGGATTATAATGGACTATAAGATAGAATTTACAGAAATTTATCGACCGAGAATTCTAAAGGTAGAATTAGCCAAAAGGTTGGCTTATCAATTTACAGAAATTGAGTCTTGGGATCATTTATATAATTCTTGAGGGAGGTCAATTGTATAAATGCTTGAGTCATCGCATTAAACAGTTTTTGCATTAAGACTTATTTTTAAAACGATGAAACTTATCATAATTTTTCTTCTTTTCACAGTTTCTTGAATCCGTTATATACAGATATAACTGCTTAAAATAACAAATGGCTGGACGTACAGACGACCCAATGCCAAGTGCTACACTCGCTCGCGAGTCCTGGCTAAAGATCTTTATGGACAACATGAATCAGTCCACGCGACTGAAGAATGATGGGTCCAATTTTGCGGACTGGGAGGCGGCATTACGGAATGCTGCCATTGCTAACGGTAAGCTTAAGTACTTGACTGAGCCACTACCAACTAACCCAGGCCCCAAGGCAGGAGCAAATGAATCACTTGCTTATAGTGATTTCTTTATGGAGGCGGGTGCGTTAAAGAACGTACTCATCTTTGCAATGGAATCCAATTTGCAGAGGCGATTCATAGCCCAGGGTGCAAACAAGATTTTCACCACTCTCTCTAACGAGTTCTCGAAAGCTCCGAGGATCGTTAGCTATGAGTACACCTGTCGCTTCTTTGAAGCGAAACTCCAGAAGGGCCAAGCGGTTAGCCCACACATTCTTGCTATGATCGAGAATGTCGAGAAGCTGGAGGCTCTTGGTTGTAAAATCGATGAGAAGATCATTATTGATCGTGTGCTCCATTCACTTCATGATGGTTTTGCCCTTTTCAGGGCAAATTACTATATGAATGATATGAAGAAAAGTCTTCATCAGCTCCACTCACTTCTCGTACAGACCGAGAGTGATCTGAAATTGAGTGGGAGCGTGAAACAGGACGTTCTCATGATTAACAACAAGGGTAGGGGTAAGGGCAAGGCTCAAGCTGACCTAGCTGTAGGGAAGCAAAAGTTCAAAAAGCCAGGAAAGGTCAAGAGTGGGCCTGGTGAGACTAGCGGTAGCTCACAAGGCAAGACAAAGAGCAAAGATAACGTGGAGTGCCACCATTGCCACAAGTCTGGGCATTGGAGGCGGAACTGCCCCGTGTATGCTGAAGACGTAAAATCAGGCCGCGTCATTCCTGTTGGTACGTCATCTTTTATTCATATGATTGAGATTAACCATGCAAGTTTCGGAACTTGGGTACTAGATACTGGTTGTGGTTCTCATCTGTGTAATCATTTGCAGGGCCTAAGAAGCATCACAACTCTCGCAAAGGGTGATGTGGACCTGCGGGTGGGGAATGGAGCTAGAGTTGCTGCCGTTTCAGTGGGAACATATGTAATCCAACTCCCTAGTGGTTTTGAGTTATTTCTGAATAATTGTTACTATGTACCCAGTTTATCTAAGAACATTATTTCAGTTTCCGTACTTGATAAGGACGGATTTTCGTTTGTAATAAAGAATAATAGCTGTATTTTCTCTTTGAACGATATGATTTATGGTAAAGCTGTTTCCATAAATGGAATATATGTTTTAGATCAAACCACAGAGATAATGCATGTGAGTAATAAGAAAGCAAAGGTTGGTGACAAAGATCAAACCTATCTATGGCATTGCCGTATGGGACACATAAATGAAAAACGCGTGAAAAAGCTCATTGATAATGGGACTATCTCCCCATTTGACTATGAATCTTTTGGCACGTGTGAATCATGTCTCATAGGCAAAATGACTCGAATTTCCTTCAAAGGTGTTGGAATGCGCGCTGCTGACCTATTAGGACTCATACATACTGATGTGTGTGGACCTATGTCAATCAACGCTAGAGATGGCTATAGATATTTTATCACTTTCACGGACGATTTGAGTAGATATGGTTATGTCTACTTAATGAAGCATAAAAGTGAGTCCTTTGACAAGTTCAAGGAATTCCAGAATAAGGTTGAAAACCAGCTGGATAAAAAGATTAAAGCACTACGTTCAGATCGTGGTGGCGAATATCTTTCGAATGAGTTTGATCAACACCTTAAAGACTGTGGTGTAGTACTACAGTTAACTCCACCTGGAACACCACAATTGAATGGTGTGTCCGAACGGAGAAATCGAACATTGCTTGATATGGTTCGATCCATGATGAGTCACACGGTTGTGCCTGACTCATTATGGGGATATGCTCTATTGTCAGCTGCTCTAATACTTAACCGAAGTCCGTCTAAAGCTGTAGACAAGACTCCATATGAATTATGGAAGGGAACGGTCCCTAACTTGTCCTTTATTCGGGTTTGGGGATGCGAGGCTTATGTCAAATGGAGACCTGACGATAAGCTCGGCCCACGATCGGTCAAGACATACTTTATTGGTTATCCAAAAGGAATGTTTGGTCATTACTTTTATTCGCCTACCGAACAACGTGTTTTTGTTGCGGCTAGTGCGAAGTTTCTAGAGAAAGAATTTCTCGAGAACAAGACGAGTGATAGAACCTTCGATCTGTCGGAGGTTCAAGAGCCAACAACCGAGCAACCAATGGAGGAAACTGTTCCTTCATCATCGGCTGCGGTAAATATTCCTGAGGAACCCAGGAGGTCGGGTAGAGTCTCCATTCCTCCAGACAGATACATTGGTATGGTCGAGGAGAATGATAGAGATGACATTTTGCTCCTAGAGAGTAACGAACCCGCTACCTATAAAGGTGCCATGACCTGTTCCGACTCTAAGCTATGGCTTGAAGCCATGCAATCCGAGATGGACTCCATGTATGAGAATGACGTATGGGATCTTGTTGATTTGCCTGATAAGGTACGACCTCTTCAGTGCAAATGGCTTTATAAGATAAAGCATTATGTAGAAGGACAACCAGACACCTATAAGGCACGACTAGTGGCAAAAGGTTTCACTCAAGTGCAAGGATTGCATTATGATGAAATTTTGCACCCGTAGTATGCTGCGTTCCATTCGGATAATCTTAGCGATTGCCGCTTTTCATGACTATGAAATTTGGCAAATGGATGTGAAAACCGCCTTCTTAAACGGTTATTTGGAGGAGGAGTTGTACATGGTACAACCCGAAGGTTTCATTGATCCTAAAAATCCTAAGAAGGTATGCAAGCTTAAGCGTTCCATTTATGGACTTAAGCAAGCCTCTCGGAGTTGGAATCATCGTTTCGACCAGGTGATAAAAGAGAATGGATTTACTCGATCGGTCGAGGAACCATGCTTATATATCAAGTCGAGTGGGAGCAAGATTGTCTTCCTAATATTGTATGTTGATGACATACTCTTGATTGGGAATGACATACCTCTCTTAACTTCGGTAAAAGTTTGGTTAAAGAACCATTTCCAGATGAAAGATCTGGGCGAGGCACAAAGAATTTTGGGGATCCGTATCTACAGAGATAGATCACGACGGATGTTATCCCTCAGTCAGGAGTCTTATATAGATAAGATTCCTGAGAGGTTCAGCATGACCAACTCCAAGAAGGGGAACCTTCCAATGGTCTCTGGGATGCATTTGAGTAAAGCTCAGGCACCAAAGACATCGGAAGAGGTCGAGCGCATGAGTCGGATTCCTTATGCATCAGCTATAGGATCGATCATGTATGCCATGATATGCACACGTCCAGACGTGGCATATGCATTGAGTATGACGAGTCGTTACCAAGGCAATCCAGGTGAAACACACTGGATAGCTGTTAAGAATATCCTTAAGTACCTACGGAGGACTAAGGATTGGGTATTGACTTATGGAGGTGACACTGAGCTATGCGCAACCGGTTACGCAGATGCTAGCTTCCAAACGGATCGAGATGACTCGAAATCTCAGTCTGGATTCGTGTTTACTCTTAATGGCGCTGCGGTCAGCTGGAAAAGCTCCAAACAAAATGTTATAGCAGATTCTACGACTGAGTCCGAGTACTATGCCGCTTCAGAGGCTGCGAAGGAAGCTATATGGATGCGTCAGTTCTTACAGGGACTAACCGTAGTTCCTAGTTCGGATGAACCCCGATCACCATCTATTGTTATAATAGTGGTGCCATCTTCCAGGCTAAGGAGCCTAAGTCCAGCAACAAGTCTAGGCATGTACAACGGAAGGCTCACATGATCCGAGATTACGTGGAGCAAAGGGAGATAGTGATAGACAAGATTGCTACGGATGATAACGTTGCAGATCCTCTCACTAAACCGTTAAGATATGATAAGCATGAAGGACACGTTATTTCCATGGGAATTAAGCGTGTTCCTGAGTTGTATTAGTTGTTTTATATGGATTAGACACCTGTATCTTTTTCATAAAAACTATATATGAAATCATCGTTTTGTTTTATATTTTGGTTTTCATGTGGGTTGTACTGACAACATTGAACACCACAAAGTGAACTGAATTACATTATATTTTTTTTTGGGTCCGTAATTGCCTACATGAGCTGATAACTCTGGCAATTATTTTGTGACGTCGATTGATGGTGGGTTCAACGAGCCATAAGTCAAACTTTTGACTGATCGATCACAGCTGCGGGTTATAATGATACTGCGCAGGACATTTTGTGACGACGTTATGGAGTCCTAAATATTTCGGAACATTAGGTGCCAGGTCGTGGATAAGACATCCATAGTGTTCCTAGAGTCGATTCTTTTGACTATCGACTGTCTCTTGAGATAAAGGCAGTTTTTGGGTGACTTTGGTTTCTTTCTCATGGTCGACCGTAACAGGAGGCTAAGTAGATTTTCACTGGGTCATTTCATACTGCGCTTGTATCTGCAAGATTCGAGTTGAAGAAAATATCCAACCTTTATCAGGATATGATATTTCTCAGGGCCACTCGAGGAGCTGTAACTGAAATGCATGGCCATGCTCGAATAAAGATTCGTTTATCAGTTAAGTTACTCTCTAGTCGGGGAAACCACTCTTGATACTGATCACTTGTAAACTACGACCTTTGTGAATACGGACTTTGCAAATTGGTTTACATTGAGTGGGAGAAATTTATATGGATATGAGAATCGGTTATCGCACATACACTTGTACGGACAAGTGGGAGATTGTTGGAGCCAGTGTCCTCCACAGTTAGTGCAATAACATAAATAAATCTCTATAGGTTCACAGGGTATACTTTGTATTGTAATCAGTTGATTAACGTTTATCAATAACGGTTGGCTTGCTAGATAAGTTTGACGTTATTGTCATACAGATGGCGGTGATCAACTGGTCCCTAAAAGTCACACCTAAAGGATGTGATTGAGAGATGTGATTATTTGAGAGAAAATAATCATATTGATGCCTTATTAAATTACTAAAGGTAGTCGGTGTTTTTGACTAAAGGTTAGTCAATGTGATGATGAGACAATTATTTAATAATGATTAAATAAAGTTAGCTGAGACGAATTAACTGTAATTCGTAAATTGAATATAAAATGTTATATTTAATTGTTGTATATAATGTAAGCTAATTAAATATAAACCATTATAATTAATTGGAAAATTATAAATATACGGATATTTATAATTAATGACGTATTATAACGTCGGTCTTTGACTAATGACGATTATAATATATTACATGATATTGGAAGCTAAAATGACCGGGAAAAGGTGTCCAGATACACTCGGGTTTTTCCGGTCAATGGGTAGTTATTTGAGGAGACTAAATCTCCTCATAATTGACCTAAGGGTGCCGTGAAATAGAAAGAGACAAGAAGAAAAAATTCTAACCTAATTTTTCTTGTTCTCTCACTTGTGCCTCCATCACACAAAAATCACAAAAACCTAAAAGTTAACTGTAACTTTTAATCATCTTTCTAGCAAAGGAGAAGGGCATATCTCGATCTATCTTGGGTGAGACAATTAGGAGGATATCTATTTTGATATTTGTTCTTAGGCCGATTTTGCTAAGGACCAAAGGTTTAATTCATTTTCTCTACATTTGTATCGCTTTCATATCTATAACTTGAAATTTCATATTATATAATTTTGTTATAATCCTAAATTTTAAGGGGATGTAAACAGTTATTTCCCACAATAACATGCGGTACGCTACATGCAAATAAAACCACCTCGCAAGTACACAACATTTGACGGCCGGGTCGATCAACGCATAGCGTTCAACTCCCAATAACGTCGGCGTATGCCCACTAACACATGCATTTAAGCAGTAGGATACCTCTCCGTTCCGACATTCCAGCCTTACGAACGGGAAGGTAGCCAAGGGAATGAGAGTACAAAACACAAGACAAAACCGTGCTCAAACCGTATCATTTGTAAAAACCGAATCAAAGTGGGACATAGCAAAAACCGTCACAAAACATGTGATACAAGCGAGTGAAATGTCATACATTCAAAACAATGATATTATAAGTCGCTACGTAAAATTATACGATAAACGAACGATTAGAATTATTATAAATGAAAACCGTAAACAACAATTACAAACATCTTCCAGCAGGAGCCAGCCGGTCAGGCTGACCGGCTGCCAGTCCACCGGCTCAGGCCATTACCTCATACGAAAATCAACTTAAAACTTCAGTCTGTCCCAGCCGGTCAGGCTGACCGGCTGCCGGTCAACCGGCTGGGACCAAAGGTCATTTGAAAAACAAGGAAGGAAAAAAAGTGTCTCAGCCGGTGGTCTGACCGGCTGCCGGTCGACCGGCTGAGCCCAACTTCATTTTCCAAAATCACGTAAAAATGCCAAAATATACAGGAGGTGCCCCAGCCGGTGGTCTGACCGGCTGCCGGTCGACCGGCTGGGGTCCAATTCACACGAAAATGCCTTGTTTCATCCATGTTCAACATTCATCAATTCACATATGAATACTCAACAAACAACATCCATCAACAATAATACAAGTCATAAGTTTACTAACCATAATCTAAATACGGTTTCTATCCTAGAAATCACATAAAACACGTAAACGATATCGAGTAACCTTTCACCGTTACCTTTAAGCGTCTTCACTACTCGTCAAGCTCCTCTTCAATTAGAAAATAGTCTTTGTCGGGATCTTGGAGGTCACCACCTACAAATAGATCATAAAAGATGAATAAAATTCATCTTGAGAAAGACGGAAAGTTTGAAAAGCGAGAAAGACGGTAAATTTATTATCAATACAGATAGAGGAAGGTAAGAGAAGGAGAATGAGACGAACTTACGTGAATTCCAATAAGAAACGAAGGAGATACGGTGATTCAAAGATCGAAAAGTTTATGGAGGCAAGGGTTTGGATTTTTGCTTAAGGAAGAAGTAAGGGTTTTGGTTTGTGTTAAATGAATGAAATAGGGTAAAGGAGTTAGTGGAATATAAAGGAAAAAGTCAAGGAAAATCAAACTCGCCTTAAGACGGGATTCTCATGGAATATCGCGGAAATTCCGAATACGAACTCGAAAATTCTAAATTCGACTCGGAACATAAAATTCTAAATTAAAACTTAAATTTGCTGAAAGGTATTCGTAAAATATTTTCATTAGAAAAATAGGGTACATTTCCAGGTGTTACAATCACCCCACCTTTTAAACAGTTTTGCCCTCGAAACTTGAGGGAAAGAAAAAATTACCTTACTCGAATAGACTCGGATATTTACTACGCATTGAAGCTTCAGCTTCCCAAGTCTCTTCTTCGACATTAGCACTTCTCCATAAGATTTTCACCAAAGGAACTACTTTACTTCTCAACTTCCTATCCTTGCGATCTAGGATGCGGATCGGCTTCTCTTCAAAAGATAAACTCGGTTCAAGCTCGGGCGATTCAACTTGAAAGACATGGCTCGGATCACTAACATACTTTCTCAATTGAGAAACATGGAATACATCATGAACCTTAGCCAAATTCGGGGGCAAATCCAACTTGTAAGCAACGTCACCAATCCTTTTCACAATATCAAAGGGTCCAATGTACTTCGGGCTCAATTTACCCTTAACACCAAACCTTTTAACACCCTTCATTGGAGACACTTTCAAGAACACTTTATCTCCAACCTCGAATTCTAACGGCCTTCTTCGGATATCGGCATAAGACTTTTGACGGTCTTGAGCGGCTTTCATTCTATCACGAATGACCTTCACATTATCAATGGTTTCAACAAGAACATCGGGGCCTAAATCACGATTGTCACTCAATTGATTCCAACATATAGGACTCCGACATTTCCTTTCATAAAGAGCTTCATATGGAGCCATCTTGATAGATGCATGATAACTGTTGTTGTAAGAAAACTCCACCAACGGTAGACTCTTTTCCCAACTAGATTGGAATTCGAGAGCACAAGCCCTAAGCAAGTCTTCTAAAGTCTGAATAGTCCTCTCAGTCTGACCATCCGTAGCGGCATGAAATGCAGTACTCATCAACAACTTACTACCCATGGCTTCTTGCAAAGCTTTCCAAAATCTCGAACAGAATCTCGGATCTCGGTCGGATATAATCTCTATAGGAACTCCATGGTATCTAACAATTTCATCCACATAAGCTTTTGCTAATCGGTCCAAACTCCAAGTTTCTTTGATCGGAATAAACCTAGCACACTTGGTCAAGCGATCAACAACAACCCAAACGACATCTTTACCTCCAACGGTTCTCGGCAAAGCCATAACAAAATCCATAGAATTAGATTCCCACTTCCACAGCAGAATATTCAACGGTTGTAGCAATCCACCAGATCTCTTGTGTTCAATCTTCACTTGTTGGCAAGTAAGACATCTTCCAACATAAGATACAACATCACCCTTCAAGTTCGGCCACCAAAACTGTAGCTTCAAATCCTTGTACATCTTATCACCACCGGGGTGAATAGAATAAGGGGAAAGGTGAGCTTCATCAAGAACTCACTTCCTCAAATCAAGAGCATTAGGAACAAATAAACGACCATAGAAACGAAGAACACCTTCATCATCAAACTTGAAATCTTTACCTTTACCTTCAAGAAGTTTGGCTTGAATAGACTTGTAGGTAAGATCATCAACTTGGCTTTCACGGATCTCACGGAGAAACACAGGCTCGGCAGTCATAGCACCAACATAAACAAATCCACGCTCTACGAATTCCAAACTCAACCTTCTAAACTCGGCACAAAGATCAACAGGTAATACATGCATAGCATTTAAAGCATGAGAAGCCTTCCTACTAAGAGCATCGGCAACAACATTAGCCTTCCCTTCATGATACAATAACTCAAAATCATAATCATTCACCAATTCCAACCATCTTCTTTGCCTCATATTCAACTCTTTTTGAGTAAATATGTACTTCAAACTCTTGTGATCGGTGAAGATACGACAATGAACTCCAATTAGGTAATGTCTCCACACTTTCAAAGCATGAAAACAGCGGCCAATTCTAAATCATGAGTAGGATAGTTCACTTCATGTAACTCTCAACTGCCTTGAAGCATAAGCCACACCCTATTTGCATAAGAAACACAACCCAATCCATTTTAGAAGCATCACAATAGACATCAAAGTCTACTCCATCTTCAGGCAAAGTCAACACCGGAGCGGTAGTTAACCTCTTCTTTAACTCTTGAAACGCTGCTTCACAAGCTTCCTTCCATAGGAATTTGGTTTCCTTCTTCAATAACTGAGTCATCGGTCTAGCAAGCTTAGAGAAATCCTTGACAAATCTTCGGTAATAACCAGCTAAACCAAGAAAACTTCGAATCTCTCTAATATCAGTCGGACTCTTCCAATCAACAACGGCCTCAATTTTTGAAGGATCCACCATTACACCCTCTTTAGAAATAACATGCCCAAGAAAGGACACTTTAGGTAACCAAAATTCACACTTAGAGAACTTAGCATACCACTTCTGTCGACGGAGAACACCCAAAATAATCCTCAAATGAATAGCATGCTCATCTTCGGATTTGGAGAAAATAAGAATATCATCAATGAATACCACCACACACTTATCAAGATACTCACTAAAGGTGCGGTTCATTTGATCCATAAAGATAGCGGGAGCATTCGTCAATCCAAAAGGCATCACCTTGAACTCATAATGACCATACCTCGTACTGAAAGCGGTCTTTGGAATATCAACATCTCTAACAGGAATTTGGTGATAACCGGATCTCAAATCAATCTTTGAAAAAGTAGAAGCACCCTTTAATTGATCAAACAAATCTTCAATTCTTGGTAAAGGATACCTATTCTTGATTGTAATCCGATTCAACTCACGATAATCAATACAAAGCCTCAAAGAACCATCTTTCTTCTTTACAAAGAGAACGGGAGCACCCCAAGGCGAGGCACTTGGTCGAATAAAACCCTTCTCAATCATATCATCTAGCTGCTTCCTTAATTCTTTCAATTCGGTCGGAGCCATACGGTAAGGAGCTTTGGCTATGGGACCAGAACCAGGAACAAGATCAATAGAGAACTCAACATCACGCTCGGGAGGAATCCCGGGCAAATCTTCGAGGAATACATCAACGAATTCTCGAACAATAGGCACATCTTCAATACTTGGCAAAGAGGTATTTGAAGAAGTCACAACACACAAGAATGCTTGGCGACCTTTTCTAACCATACTTACCAACTTCATAGCGGAAATTAAAGACACACCTTTACGGGGATGAGATCCCTTATAGGTTATTCTAACCCCTAAAGGACTCTTTAAATAAGTCTTTTGATCACGACACTCGAACCTAGCATGATACATTGCTAGCCAATCGATACCTAGGATTATATCAAACTCTCCTAGAGGAAACTTAAGGAGATTTGCGGGAAAGATAGAACCCGAAATAGATATAGGTACACTTGGATAAAGGGTAGAACAAGAGATAATATCTCCGGAAGGTAAGGATATGGGAGTATCCTCACTAGGTATGGGCTTGATGGATAATTTATTAGCATAAGACGATGACAAAAAAGACATAGAAGCAGCGGTATCAAATAAAATAAGACACGGTTGCTCTAAGATTGAGAACATACCAGTAATGATCTCAGGATGAGCGTCGGCTTCAGCACGACTCATGACAAAGATGGAACCCTTAGGCTTAGGAGGAGGAGGGGGCAACTTTCGATCGGGGCAATCCTTGTAACGATGACCACCCTTTTGACAAAAGAAACGCACATAAGGTCGGTTGACACAAGACATACCGGGATGGTATGGTTGTTTACAACGGTTACATTGACGACCTTGAGCTTGAGCTTGCGGAGTATAAGGCCTATGAACCACATTTGAAGTAGCTCTAGGAATAAAAGGAGCAGGGTTTCTTGTGTTTGCATTGGAAGAAGGATTAAACCTCCTCTTGTTAGCATAGGAATTAGAAGGAGACGGAATAAACGGTCTTTTCCCAAAAGCATTCGGCCTAGGAGCATAAGAAGGAGAGGGATTATTCATTAAAGCTTCATCTCTAATAGCCCTCATTTAATTTTCGGCCCACAAGGCATCATCATAAAGATCTCGAAAGGAGGTGGTATTCCTCCTAACTTTACTTTGCAGAACGGCACTCAACTTGTTACGATAATAGAATGCTCGGTCTTCATCATCACGGATAAGCCTCGGCGCAAAATGAGCGAGCTTATTAAACTCCGTAGTAAACTCTTGAGCTGATAAGTTGCCTTGTTTAAAGTCAATGAACTCCTTAAGCCTTTGTTGCTTAAGCTCTTTAGGATAGAATCTACCTTCCACAAGAGCTTTGAAGCAAGCCCAGTTAAAGTCCTCTTCAAGAACAGCAGTGGCACTTGTGATAGCCCACCAGTTGTCAGCTTCCCTCACCAGAAAGTGCTTTGCGATCCTAACATTATCCTCTTCTCGGACTTGGTATAGATCGAACTGCTTCTCCATCTCACGGAACCAATCAGATAACTCTGTAGGATCCAGCTCTCCACCATAGGGTACGATCTTACTTCTAGCTATCTGCGCAGCTACCCATGCGTAGCCACCTTGATGGTTATCTTCCCTTCTAGGGGGAACTTGGTTAGCTTGAGCTAACGCCGCATCTTGCTGATTTTTCAGCACTTGAGTGAGAGCTTCCAACATAACATTCTCAACTAGACGTGGTCTAACCATCTTCATAAGAAACAAAAAGAAATTAATTTACTCCTATAAATTAGCATAAACAAATAGACTACCAAGTAAAGTCCTTAACTTCTACACAACTCTCATTTATTAGTTCAAGGTCAAGTAGTTTAAGTTAGGGTTCACGTGTGTGCGTCGGGAGCGATAAAAAGCTCTGATACCAACTATGACAACCCTCGCGAATGCGGAAGTATAAAACATACAAGCATGTGAAATATTATGCGGAAATACGGTATTTTAAAAACTTTTATACATGCAAGGTATATAACACGAGGAGTGTCAAAATATTACAAGCTAAGTACAAAATACAACAAGGAGATGGGGTCTCTTAAAATGTTAGCAAAGAACAAGTGTTTAGCAAACTAGCTAATTAACGACTAGAGGTTAATCTTCCAGGGGCAACGCCGCTAGCTCACACCCGAACCCCAAAATAGCATAAGCAAAAAGCCATCCATGCAAGCAACCTGTTCATTCATGAAAAACATGAACGCCACAATCAGTGGGGAGTAACTCCGGGTTCTCCCAGCCATATCACATTAAACGTACATATAAGGAAATACAAAAGTAAAACATGCATATATGGATATACATGTGAGATACGATAAAAATAAGAATAGATAGGCAATACTATATATAATGATAAGAGCATTATGGAATAACAAATCCGAATCCATCATGATATTCAAAAGACTCGGGGAAGACACTCTTAGGCAAACCGAATACGCTCAATAGGGCTGCATCTCACCGTTAGCGGTATAAGTTTGATAAGATTGAGACTCGAAAACAAACCATGCCAAGTCATGCAATGATCATGAATAATCAATCATGAATCACGCATTCAAGTATAACAAACATAAAGACGACATCTCTCACGGTAAATGAAACGCACTAGCACCGTGTACATGCAAGTATGATTAAAAGGCATCACGAGATCACCATTTCTCTGAACGCATACACGATCAATCCATTTCGTATATGTAGACTAATTTCCTCCTGGTAGGAACGATAAGGCTCCTAATCTAAACCTGGCCAGATTCTCGGAATCACCATTTTCCGATTCGAATGCGATCAACGTTTCGCATCCAAGACTCGGTCAAACATAGACGCCGAGTACCCACATTCTCGGTAGATCAATTCACGAAAGGGCGGAAAAGAGCTCAAGCCTCATAACATGCGGTACGCTACATGCAAATAACACCACCTCGCAAGTACACAACATTTGACGGCCGGGTCGATCAACGCATAGCGTTCAACTCCCAACAACGTCGTCGTATGCCCACTAACACATGCATTTAAGCAGTAGGATACCTCTCCGTTCCGACATTCCAGCCTTACGAACGGGAAGGTAGCCAAGGGAATCAGAGTACAAAGCACAAGACAAAACTCTGCTCAAACCGTATCATTTGTAAAAACCGACTCAAAGTGGGACATAGCAAAAACCATCACAAAACATGTGATACAAGCGAGTGAAATGTCATACATTCAAAACAATAATATTATAAGTCGCTACGTAAAATTATACGATAAACGAACGATTAGAATTATTATAAATGAAACCGTAAACAACAATTACAAACATCTTCCAGCAGGAGCCAGCCGGTCAGGCTAACCGGCTGCCGGTCCACCGGCTCAGGCCATTACCTCATACGAAAATCAACTTAAAACTTCAGTGTGTCCCATCCGGTCAGGCTGACCGGCTGCCAGTCAACCGGCTGGGACCAAAGGTCATTTGAAAAACAAGGAAGGAAAAAGGGTGTCTCAGCCGGTGGTCTGACCGGCTGCCGGTCGACCGGCTGAGCCCAACTTCATTTTTTAAAATCACGTAAAAATGCCAAAATATACAGCAGGTGCCCCAGCCGGTGGTCTGACCGGATGCCGGTCGACCGGCTGGGGTCCAATTCACACGAAAATGCCTTGTTACATCCATGTTCAACATTCATCAATTATCGATTATCATTCTAATTCATCAGTTCACATATGAATACTCAACAAACAACATCCATCAACAATAATACAAGTCATAAGTTTACTAACCATAATCTAAATACGGTTTCTATCCTAGAAATCACATAAAACACGTAAATGATATCGAGTAACCCTTCACCGTTACCTTTAAGCGTCTTCATTACTCGTCAAGCTCCTCTTCAATTAGAAAATAGTCTTTGTCGGGATCTTGGAGGTCACCACCTACAAATAGATCATAAAAGATGAATAAAATTCATCTTGAGAAAGACGGAAAGTTTGAAAAGCGAGAAAGACGGTAATTTTATTATCAATACGGATAGAAGAAGGTAAGAGGAGGAGAATGAGACGAACTTACGTGAATTCCAATAAGAAACGAAGGAGATACGGTGATTCAAAGATCGAAAAGTTTATAGAGGCAAGGGTTTGGATTTTTGCTTAAGGAAGAAGTAAGGGTTTTGGTTTGTGTTAAATGAATGAAATAGGTTAAAGGAGTTAGTGGAATATAAAGGAAAAAGTCAAGGAAAGTCAAACTCGCCTTAAGACGGGATTCTCATGGAATCTCGCGAAAATTCTAAATACGAACTCGAAAATTCTAAATTCGACTCGGAACATAAAATTCTAAATTAAAACTTAAATTTGCTGAAAGGTATTCGTAAAATATTTTCATTAGAAAAATAGGGTACATTTCCGGGTGTTACAGCACGCGTCGACACCTCCGCCCATTCCGGCGCCGGCGCCCCACCCTAGCCCCCACCCCTGAAAACACGTAGATTGAAATGCAAAATTGATAAATACAATATATGGATTCATCAATTATATTTGACCCACAAAATTAATAAATCCAATTCACATTACATTCATTCAAAATTTATGTAATTTAACTAACTTAATGAATTGATTATCTTTGTTTGATAGCCAATCAAAATTCATAATTAGATGTTAAATTTTTAATTAGGTTTTGAAAGAGGGGAAAATTGAAAAGGGATTTTTTTTAGAAGAAGGGTAATGGTGGAAAAAGTTGGTAAACTTTATACAGTAGGATTAAGTAAAGGTACGTGTAGGATTTAGCAATTGCGTAAATAAATGAGATGGAGGGAGTACATCTTCATACACTAATATGTTGGTTTTGTCATAAATAATGTTAAACTTGCTATTTTAACTATGACCAGGGTAGAACCTAATACAACAATGAAAGTTAGGCTAGGATCTGAGAATATACAAACCTACTATAGTAAAAGAAAGAAAATGAATGTGAAGAAAATATTGAAACAATATGAGATTGAATGAATGTGTTTTTCATTGCTTAACATTGTACATTAGTGGCCTATTTATACAAACCATAGATAACTCTTATGATTATGGGAACTACTCCTAATTAAATGTGAATAAGCTAATTACAAGACAATGAACAAAATACAATACAATGGACAACTTACAAGATATTGAATATGAGTAAACCAATACATTGATACATTGTATCAATGTATCGTCCTATACCACCCCTCAAGCCGGAGCGTGAACATCGGAAATGCCCAACTTGGTCTTCAATGCCATAAATTGTTGACGACCCAAGGCCTTGGTGAAAATATCCGCAAGTTGAGAGTGAGTAGAAATATAGCGGAGAGATATATTACCACGTCGAATTTCATCACGAATGAAGTGACAATCGATCTCGATATGTTTCGTTCTTTCGTGAAAAACAGGGTTGTTGGAGATGTAGATGGCAGCTTGATTATCACAATGTAACAGAACCGGAGTAGTAATCGAGATGCCGAGACTAAGCAGTAAACTTTTGAGCCAAAGTATTTCACAAGTGACATAGGCCATTGCACGATATTCTGCTTCGGTGGAAGATCAGGAAACCGTAGATTGCTTTTCAGTCTTCCACGAAATAGGTGAGCCACCAAGACATATAAAGTAAGCGGTCAGAGAACGACGAATGATAGGGCAACTGGCCCAATCGGCGTCACAATAAGCAATAAGCTCAAGCGGTTGATCAGGTCGGAAAACAATCCCTTGGCCGTGACTTCCCATCTAATATCTTACAACCCGTAAGGCTGCCTCCCATTGAGAAATAATAGGTTTTTGAATAAATTGGGTTAGTATATGAACTGAGTAACATAACTCCGGACGAGTAAGAGTGAGATAGATAAGTTTTCCGACCAAACGTCGATACTTCGTACTATCTTCCAGCAGTGGGTCAGTAGCGAGAGCAAGGTCATGTTTTTCATCCATAGGAGTCGAGGCCGTCTTGCAGCCAAGTAATCCCGTCTCTGAGAAAATATCAAGTGTATACTTGCGTTGACAAAGAAACATACCCGAGGAGCTACGAGCAACTTCAATGCAAAGGAAGTATTTTAATTTGCCCAAATCCTTCATTTTAAAACAATTGCACAAGTATACTTTAAAGGCCGAGATGGACGTAGAACTGTTACCAGTGATAACTAAATCGTCCACGTAAACAAGAATATGTAATTCAATACCATCTTTTCGGAATGTGAATAAAGAGTTATCGGAACCACTCATAGAAAAACCATATTGAAATAAGGCTTGAATGAGTTTAGCATACCAACAGCGAGGAGCTTGACGAAGCCCATAAAGACACTTACGGAGCCGATAAACGTTTCCCTTGACGCCACGACTGAATCCCGGCGGCTTACGCATATACACCTCTTCGGTTAAGTCGCCATGAAGAAAAGCATTGTGAACGTCCATTTGATGGAGCTCCCAATTACGGATGGTGGTGACAGCGAGAAAAGGACGGACCGTAACCATTTTCACAGTTGGAGCAACTGTCTCATGGAAGTCAACCCTCTTTTTGATGATTGCCCAGAACAACCAAGCGTGCTTTAAAACGCTCCACCGACCCATCGGACTTGTGCTTAATCTTGAAGACCCACATATAACCAATAGCCGATTTATTATAGGGCAAATCCTCTATAGTCCATGGGCAAATCCTCTATAGTCCATGTCTAATTAGCCTCTAGGGCAGAAATTTCGTCGGCCATTGCTTGTCGCTAACGCGGATCGACACAAGCCTCTTTTAAAGAAGTAGGCTCGACATCCCGAGTAATGGTTGTGAGAAAAGCACGATGTGGAGTAGAAAAAGCATCATAATTAACAAAATTGGAAAGAGGAAAATGACTACCTGTGACGGGAGCGGAAGTGAGTGACGAAGTTAGAGTAACGGTCGTGTTAATATGATGATATCGAACATAATCCGAGTAACGCGAATTAGGAAATTTGAGCCTGTTACCCCGACCAAGTAACTCGGTATCCGTGTCCGTAGGAGACTCGGAATCGAATCTGGCAGAGACATTAGTGGGCGCCTTTGGATCAGGATCTAGCTCGATAGCAGTGGGAGGTGTAACCGTGGGAGACCCCCCTTCCCTGTGTAGCAGCACCTGGTGGCGGAACTGAGCCGCCTGGTGGGCAAGTGGGGTCGTCATCACTGTCAGGCGGAATACAATTCGTCATCCCCTGCCTCAAGAGCGTGACCATTGACAGGTGTTTCAATAAAAGGAAACTCAGTTTCTCGAAACTTAACATCGCGAGACTGAAAAAAGTCTCTGGTGTCAAGATCATATAAACTTCTTCCCTTCTTCCCGAAAGGATATCCAATAAAAATGCACCGCTTACTTCGAGTATCAAATTTATCCGACGGAGCCAGATTCTTTGCGTAGGCTAGACACCCAAAAATACGGAGTAACGAATACTCCGATGGACGGTCATAAAGCAACTCATAAGGCGTTCGACCATTGAGAATACGGGAAGGAGTACGATTTATAAGATAAGCAGCGGTTAGAACGCACTCACCCCAAAATACAATGGGCATCCCACTTTGAAACCGAAGGGCTCGTGCAACATTAAGAATGTGACGGTGCTTTCTTTCAACTCGAGCGTTTTGTTGTGGAGTGCGGACCATAGAAGATTCATGAATAATACCAGTGCTTCAAAAATAAGGAATGAGAGGCTTAATTCGGACCCATTGTCGCTCCTTAAAATTTTTATGTCTCGATTGAATTGTCTTTTCACGAGAGCAAAGAAATATTCTATCAAACGTGCACTTTGGTCTTTCGTTCTCATTAAAAATACCCAAACACAACGCGAATGGTCATCCACAATAGATAAAAAATACCGAGACCCACACGCGCGATTAGGCGTTTACGAACCCCATACATCGACATGGATTAAGTCAAATAGCATGGCAGCTTTATTAGTGTTTAATGGAAAGGAAGACCGAGTTGATTGCCTCAAAAACAAATATCACAAGACGTAGTAGGTTGTTCACTACGATGAGAATTAGGAAAAAAAATTGCAAAACTTGAAAGGATGGATGTCCCAAGCGTTTGTGCCAAAGATCATAACTTCCACCGTCAATCACATTAACACGTCGTGGTGCATCCATAGCCATTTGATAGAGTCTGTTGACTAAGTCACCGGCTCCAATCCTCGCCCCCGAAGTAAGGTCATGTATTATACAACGAGAATTAGTAAAGTGAACCCGCAAGTTTTGAGTAGACAAGACTTGAGAGACCGATAACAAATTGCAAGTAAAACCAAGAACATATAAAACACCCTGTAACAACCCGAAAAGTACCTGATTTTTCTAGTAAAAATATTTACTAACACTTTTCAGTAGAACTTAAGTTTTTAAAATAGGAATTTTTGTTCCAAGACTTATTTTGAAATTCCGCGTTCGTATTTGGAATTTCTGAGAGATTTCATGAAAAGACCGTTTTTAGTCATCTTTGACTTTTCTTGACTTTTAAGTCGTCTTTGACTTTTCTTGACTTTTTAAAAGTCGTCATTGACTTTTCTTGACTTTTAAGTCGTCATAAAATTTTCTTGACTTTTAAGTCATCTTCGACTTTTCTCGACTTTTCAGTCAACTTTGACTTCCGTTGACTTTTTCCCGACTCGTCTCATAAGTTTGAAGACCGAAATTTTATTTAAAAAAATAATATTTTTGATTTATTTTTATTTAGATTTATTAAGATTTATCATAATTTAATATAATTATTTTGAATTTATTCGGAAATTAAAGAATAACGTTTACGGTTTTAACCGAACGTCATTTAACTATTCCCGACGCATCGTAAATCGCGCAACAAATTCAAAACTCGACTTTGGCATGAGTCACACGCGCGTGTCATCGGTTTCCACTCACAATTAGATATTTTAATTATTTTGATTAAACTAATCAAAATATCTAGATATTTAATTACTTTATCGATCCGTCAACAAAGAGTACGCAAATCGCTCAAAAACAGACCGATTCCTCACCATACCAC